>CM029381.1:5836202-6110490 GCA_017165825.1 Hepsetus odoe | reverse complement strand
CATCTACTGTATAACCCCCCCCCCCCCCCACCCCCACACAGCTCATACCTCATGGTGGCCAAGTAGTCAAAGTGGAAACAAGACTCAGGCTCATTCTTAAGCAATATACAGTTTATTTGACATTCAGCTTTGTAAAATGAATTATGTGTCTCTTGGAAAAGGGGAGGGGGGGGAAAACAAACAAACAAACAAACAAACAAAAAAAAAACAATCCAAAACTAATTTTATATAGAGCTTGGCTGCTTAGGATTTTGGTAGCATGCTACTTATTGAAAAGAAGAGAAGAAGGAGAATCAAAAAAAAAAAAAAAAAAAAACACAGTTAACTAAAGTGCACAAAACCAAAACGCTGCCTACTTTTCCATTTTCCCTCAAAAATGTGCAAAACTAAGACATTAACAAACTGATGTAACTGGCATTTTGTGTTTAGTCATACATTACTATATGTATTCATGTACACAAACGCGCCACTGTAAAAATATTTAATACTGTCAGTGAGTCCACAAACCTAACCTGAAGCAGTACAACTCAGTTCAGTGTCTTTAGGCTCAATCCCACTTCTACCTTTGTAGAGCACTGAAGTGTTCCCACAAGCCCAAAGACGACATCATTATGGTAGATACCGCTTGAACACTGTTTGGACTATCAAAACTCTTGCTAACAATCATAGATAGCTATATAGATAGATACATATATACATACATTTATATAGGGCTGTATGTCTTATCCACCAACAAAAACTGTGGGGGGGGGGGGGTGAATGCAGAGCTGCATTACATGACTGTGCAAGCAGAATGCCATGACCTCAATGTTATACATAAATTTCATAATTTCCTACAATAAGTTGATGTTTTAGGTGCCTACTCACAGCACTCTTTTTAGCCTCAATCATTAAACCAAAACGTTAGTATGCAGTATGGCTGAAATCTCAGTCATTACACTGTTTTTGGTAATTGAAATTTGGACACAAATTCTGAAGCTGGCTGAAATGGCTTTTTTTTAATGAAATTTGAAGAAAAGGACTTTCTATCCTATTTATTTAAAATGATTGTCTACTGTTGATGCATATCCTTTCGATAACAGCAATGTCTCATTCCCAGACTTTTAAATAATAAAAAAAAGGAGTCTGCCTGAATTAATTTTAGCCACACAAATGTGACTCATCTTTTAAATAAAAAAGCAAAATAAATTCTCTGCTACATAAGCAACTGGGAAAGTAGTTCCCATTTCCCAGTAATAATATTCTGCCAGAGGGATGAGAAACAATGAAGATATATATATCATTTTACATCATTTTACATAAGGAATAAAAGCTGTGAAGCAGCTTCTTGCAGTAGACAAAAGAAATTAAGCTGAAAAGGTGCAATAATTAAGATTTCCCTAAACTTTTTGGGAACATTGTCCTAAAAGTGTCAAGTATGAATACCAATTAAACAAACATCACAAAAGTGAATTTCTGAGCCTAGATAATCAGGTCTAGCAGTGTAGTGCAACTCTTTTTTTTGTTGTTTTTTTTGTTTTCCTTTTAAGACAATGAAGAGGCA
Organism: Hepsetus odoe; assembly: GCA_017165825.1. NCBI lineage: Eukaryota > Metazoa > Chordata > Actinopteri > Characiformes > Hepsetidae > Hepsetus > Hepsetus odoe. The sequence continues at coordinate 6,108,947 of CM029381.1, read as the reverse complement.
TGGATGTTACAGTGTTGCAACCCATTGTATGACTAGCACTGAATTTTTACCAGTCTCTATGGAAACAATAAAAAATTACTTATTTCCAAAAAATGAAATATGCATTGGGATGTGTTAAACATTCAAGAAAAATCTAAATAATTTTAAGAAAATCTTGATTTACATTTAAATGTAACAATTCTTTGTCAAGACATGAAATGCCTCCCTGCGATGGGCTGGTGACCTGTCCAGGGTGTGTCCCCTGTCCTTCGCCCTGTGTGAGCTGGGACGGACTCCAGCACTCCCCCGCAACCCCGCTTGGGACAAGCGGTAGACAATGACTGACTGACTGCATGTGGCTCAATTTTAGGGCAATTAGGGTGCCCTTGCTCATCTTGAATGAAAACCAGCCCTATAAATATTAGATCTGACTGGTTTGTAGAAATGATGGAATCCCTAGAAATCACATATAACTCACCATAACGTTGTTATTAAAGCTTAGTTAAGGTTTAAAAAAACAAAAAACAAAAGATGATTTAAAAACCCATCCCAACATAACATAGGCCAAGTACTTGAATGGTTTTTTAACAGAACCGAAACCGAAAAGGTGCAAACAGTTATGTGTGTGTGTGGTGGTAAATGTCAAACTCCAGTATGAGGATTACTCAGTGTTAGCAGCGTTATAGCATTACTATGTTAAGTCTAAACAATCCCCCATTGACCACAGCCTGAGGAAACCACTGACCACAGCCTGACTTAAGAGGAAAGAGGGACACTTGAACTGGAGTTTGGAGCCTGTTCACAATCCAGGTCTTCAGGTTGGCCTTCATCACTTTCTTTAGCTTTAAGTAAATCACATTCTTCGGATTCTTCTGGGAACTTCTCTGACGACTGCCCGTCAGGCTCTGGCTCAGCTGAACTTTGAGGATTTGATTGTGTTTCAAAATTTAGGGAGGTCTTTTCAGCTTGAGTTACCTCCCCTGAGGCTGATTCAATCTGCAATTCTCCATGTTCTGTTTCTGCAGCATTTTGATTACCTGGAGGGGAATCAGGGGCAGGGGGAGCCAGAGTGCTGGTAGGCTGGGACTGGCTCTTGAGCTGACCATGACAGAGCGGACAGGTCTCTTGCACATAAAGCCATTTCTTCAGGCAGCCAGCGTGGAAGAAGTGACCACAGGGGGTGATGACTGCTGACTTCATGTCCTACACACAGTGAGAACAATACAAGTGATAGAGACATAAAAGCAGATGTTTGCATGAACTGCACTGGTAGAGAAAACTATATCAAGTCTTAACTTTTTTAAAAAGGCTAATCCAAATATTCTCAACAAGTTAACTTGTGTTTTGACCAAACCACACCCCCTTCGCCTTTTTCCATTACATATACACACCTGATAGCAGATGGAACAGATGTCATTGTGCTGCTGGAGCTGCAGGGCTGAGGCTGTGGGCATGCTCTGAATTTTGTGCACAGCATCTCGGCGGAGCAGGAAGCTCTGCCAGCCAAGCTGTGCCCGCAACCACACGTTATAGTAGGCATGCACAAGAATAATAGTGGAACCCATCACGGTCCATTCACCGAAGAGTGTCTCCGACACACCATAAGCCACTACACACAATGCCACCAGGAACTCAAGCAGGCGGTAGGTTCCGTTGACGTAATAAATGACCTCATCCATGTTCTCTACTGGAGCCTTGCGAAACTCCTCCACCATAAAGAGCACATAAATCAACAGTGTGCCCAGGACCTGAAAGAGAAGGCAGGGCTTAAGCTGGGTGTGTATAGAGATTATCCCACATTTGTTTGTGTGTGTGTAAATATATAAAATAATTTCTATCAGAGAGAGTGAGCACAAGCTGTTGTACTTGTGTTTACCTGCAGCGAGGTCAGAATGCTGGATGAGATAATGATGAGAAGCCAGAAGTCCATGTGGAAGAACTGGCAAATCATGTAGGACATATAGGCAGGGAAGACCAGAAGGAAAAGACACAAGCTGACTGCTCGGAAGTGCTTCCATAGGCTCCTGAGAGAGAGGAGTGGGATGGGAGTACAGGCTTGTTACCATTTAAACCAGACTTGAGGTTATCTTATGAATGAGTGTTTTCTCTTTGTTTTATTACTGTTTATATTTGTTATAATTATACATGTTTAAAAAAAAAAAAAAAAATCAGTTCATTTGGAATGACTGAGTAGGGGAGAAGTTGATTTTTTTTTGTATCACTTCAGATTTTATTATTTTTTTGATTTTAAATAACTCCTGATCCAGGTGCTGGAATTTAATATAAAATCATTTTAAACATACTATAATTTTGAAATTGTCCCCTACATAACCATGACAATGAAAGTGAAGTGAAAGTGACAACCCTTGTCATTGCGAGGTCATGGCACAGCACACATGAACCACAACGAGATTGGACCTCTGCATTTAACCCATGCACACTCAAACCCGTGCAGCAGTGGGCAGCTATTGAAAGCGCCCGGGGAGCAGTGATGGGGATGGTACCTTGCTCAAGGGTACCTCAGGGCAACCTATTGGGAAGGGGTTTGAACCCCCGATCCTCCGATCATGCGGCTAACGCCCTAACCGCTAGGCCACCGCTGCCTAGGGTCTTATTTGAACAAATTAACAAATTTAACATGTTAAATATGAAGCAGTACATAGAGTGGAATGATGGGCCACTGTATGCTATCAATGGGCAATCTTTTGGCAGTGTCTGTGTGCTCTTGAGTGAGAACAGGAGAAAGTGTGAAGAAGTGTGTAGAAGACACGTACTTGTCCCTGGAGGCCCCCAGTGCCAGCACTATGGGGTCAGCAATCTCCAGCATAGACTGCAAAATAGAGGCCACTACGATGAAAAGGATGATGCTGAGGAGGAAAGCTCGGTGGATGACCTGAAGCTCAATAAGCCCAGTTTGGACAGACAGAATCAACAGAGTAATACCTTCTGTCATCCCCCTGATAGAGAGAGAAAGAGATAAACTAATTGTTCAGATTTTTTTTTTTTAAGTAGCTACCTGGATAATGTACTTATCCAAAAAGGTAAAGAGCATTAGTTTTCAAAGTTTCTTTAGCAAAAATGCTGAGCAAATTTACCTGTGCATTGCGTTGTCATTCATGAAGGCTCGGTACCCTTGTAAGTAGAACTTGCAAAGAGTGAGGACGCCCAGCGCCACAAATGAAACGGTGAAGACCAGCCCCAACAAAGAGTATGGAGTACAACAGCATTCAGCTATGCTGCAGACACAGGCATAATTGTTTTTGTAATCTTTTTTTCCTTGTCAATCTTATTTGCATGTGCATGTGTTACACCAATCCATCAAAAGCATCTCCTTAGTTTTCTGTAGGTCGCCACTGTGCTGCCAAAACAGACCTGACAAATCAAGAATTTGGTTTGAAAATCTTTTTGTCAGTAAACATTTTTATTTTCTGAAATGTGTGATAGCTTAACTCTTCTGTCATAGCTCTTCTGACAGGACAAGATGAGAGAACCTTTGTTCCCCATGCCATTAATGGGCATCTCTGACCCGGTCACATGTTTACAGGTTGTACTTCCTTTGATGATTTTTGGTAAGTAATGACCACTGCAGAGCAATTTAGGGGTGCTGACCTAGTAATCATGCCATCAGTATTTGAACCTTTTTTCACCTTTTTTGCCTGTCCATTTTTCTAATTCCAACACATTCAAAAAATATTTGGCAGCAAGAAAGCCTATCATGCTCTTTGACAGATGCTCAATGTAATGAAACAGGTAAATTCCCTTGATCTGTCAGCAGCTTTAATGTTTTAGTGGCTAAACACACAAATAAACAATTCTTATTTATTCTTGTATGGTATCAAACCTTGTAAGAAAGAGAAAGAGCAGCCTCTCGCGTGAAGGCGGCTGATTCCGTGTGCTTAAGTAGGTGTAGATCTGCAGGGTGAACAGCACCAGCCAGAAACACATGAAAAGCACAGGCAGAACCAGCTGATTCCACAGAGACATTCCCAGTGCCAGTAGCCCATACACTTCCACAACCTATAGACAGGTATAGGTAGAAGCGAGGGAGACAAAAATGAAAATGTCAAAACTTGAAAGTGATGGACCAGTATTTGATCTGAATATTATCTGAATCAGTAAACAGATTCAGAAACTAAATGGATCTTTAACATGCATTTGTACCTGTGCTAGCTCTCTGTAGGCAGTCTTGGCCAGATTATATGGCACCAGTAGGTTAGAAGCCAAAAAGTAGAGCACTTCCAGGCCTGTGAAGATCATGGCAAAACGGTTGACGAAGACAATCGTCTCCAAGGGGACTAGGCACAGCCTGGCCACCAGGGGAAGCAGATGAGCAGAGAACAGCCATATCTGCTTGGTCTGCATCACACATGAGCAAAGTGTACACACAACCACCTGACCTGTAGAGAAGACACAGATAATTAAAACATATTTCCCTAACAAAGCACTAAACAGCAGCATTCAACATGGTTGTAATTTTGAGAATTTGAGAATTTATTTGTTGATGCATATACACACATGCATGCAAAGACCTATATTGAGCATGTTTGGGAATTAAATTCCTATTGCAGTGTTAATCTTAAATGATGTGACACAAATGTGCATGACCATAATTTGTTTGTTTCATTGAGAATTGGCTGAGAGTTATCATCAGATCACAAATATTCCTCTATATTTTAAATAAAAAGCCAAAAGAAATTCTTCAGTTTTTATTTAGCAATGTATTTGGTAAATGTCATATTAAGCATAGCTGTTAGTTTGAGGCCTAAACCATACTAAAATAGGAGGGACATGCAGGAAATAAATAAATAGTGAACCATTGCCCTAACCTACACTACAATTCCCTATACACACACACACACACATACATATTTTATATATATATAAAAATTATACACACACACGGCAAAATGTGTTACTTTTTCAGATAAGAAAAACATCTTCTCCTACACGGACATGCACACACGCTTTGCACTTCCACCACTTTTTAAATGAGGGTCAAGACATTTTCCAGTGGTTCCCAGCATGGTCTTAGTTCCATTATGTGAGCAGCATCTTACATTTTTGTAACCCTGTCCTCTTTCGTGAAGAAGTATTTGTTTTAACCACCACAGAGGTTTATTTAAAAAATAAAAAAAAAGAAAACAAAAAAAAAAAAAACAAATAAGCTTAGGCCTTATGGTGCTGGACTGTTTCACTTCTTAAGATCAGGAAGCTCCAATTCTCAGAAAGGCATACAAACCACCTTATTTAAGGGTAATTTATAAGCATTCATTGTTAAACTCCATGCCAAAGATTCTTTTCTGTATTTTTCCATTTCCATGAAAAAAAAAGAATATTTGTTCCTGAGGAAATTGAGCGCAACATTCAGACTACAACAAACCTTCACTTTACTCTAAATTACATAGCAATTAACTGAATGTTTATACAAGACATCACACACTCTTGAACATCTTAAACCAAATCTACTCTTTGGGCCAAATGTACATCCTGCTTTTTGATGTTTTGCTCACAACCGTAGTCTTTTTTTTCTCTAACCCAATAACAGCAATTGTAACTTAGACCTAACAATAAAACCATTTAGTTGACATTACTAGTATAATCTGACACACTGTTTCCCATGTATGTGGATAGGAGCCTTCCACCTTGTTCCCAGACAGCTCATTACATTCACTGGGCTTGGTCCACAGGCCCTCTATTCAGAGGGAATATAAGCCCATTGATAACTACTTCCTTTCCTTTCAGGTTTTTGGTATCACTTCAGCAACCTTTTCAGCCAGGGGTGGGAACCGAACTTTAGCTATCTGAAACCTATTCCTATCAAATCCTCTCAACAAAATGCTAAGAAAACAAAAACATAGACAAAATTCATTATGAAGTTTAAAAAAATTAAAACTACATTTTTGTGTTCTTTTATACTGAGGGAATTTAATCTTGTTAGAGGAGAAGCAGGCAGTGTTTACCAATGAGGGCTGTGGTAAAGCGATTCATGGAAAGTGGGTCCAGGTAGAGTGGTCCTTCATAGCCAGAGTCCAGCTCGCTACGAACATAATCCCTAAAAGACAACACAAACATATAGCGAAGCAAAAATAATTTTTATTTAAAAAACCTCCACAAAAAGGCATTTTATGTATTTTCTTATAGTGCATGTGCAGTTATTAAATATAAGCCTTAGACCACAAGTAAGCATTGTGTAAAGTCTTCAGTCTTCAACAGACCTGGAAAGCTGGTGTCCTGCGAAGAGTAGTAAAGCTGTGAGCACATAAAGGTAAAGGCGCACCAGGTGCTGCCGTGGCAATGTCAGCAACACCAGGCTGAGGATGTAGCCTAAAGTGAGGAAGCAACACATATAAAATCAAGGTTATTAAACCTATAGATGTTACAGGAGGAAAAGTTTAAAGATTTGCAAAAAATAAAGGATTACTTGGACAAAACAAGTGATCATTAAAAAGTCATTAACTTCAGACAGTCTCCTGAACCAGGTAAACTTTCATTCATGTCATTTGTAATCATTTTAGTATTGAGAAAAAAACATTACCACCAGTGAAAACTACTGATAATCCCAAACTACAGAGACTCCATAAGAATTACCAAGAAAATTATTTACCTGATATGTTAAGACCCCCCACCCCCCTTCCTTAAAAAAAAACAGACATGGATGTGAATATGGACAGATATAGAAAGTGAAAGTGACAACCCTCGTCATTGCGAGGTCACAGCACGGCAGACAGTGAACCACAACGAAATTGGACCTCTGCATTTAACCCATGCACACTCAAACCCGTGCAGCAGTGGGCAGCTATTGAAAGCGCCCGGGGAGCAGTGATCTTGCTCAAGGGTACCTCAGGGCAAACTATTGGCAAGGGGTTCAAACTCCCGATCATGCGGCTTACACCCTAACCACTAGGCCACCGCTGCCCCTAGAGCCATTTGCATTTGAAGCTTAGCACCCATGTCACTACCAAAGCATGCCCTGGCTCAGCCATTAAGAGATAAGCCCTACTTGTTTGTGGTACTGAAGATTTGAGGCAATTAAAAGCATATCAGCATTAAAGTTGGGTTGTTCCTTTTTGAAAACTTCCATCAATCTGTTATTTACCAGACCTGTGGGGCTATAGAGCCTATACCAGAAATTATAGGGTGAAAGCCAAAGAAACACCACAGGTAGGTCGGCAGTCCATCAGAGAGAAGACGCTCAAACACACTCAGTCACACACTTATGGCATGTGAACTTCCAAATGGTCCAAGGAAACACTAAGGTCATGGGAGACTAAGGTTAATTGATATGTCTGATCAAACAGCTACTGTGGCACAAACAGCTAAAATAGTTTATGCTAGCTATGAATGAAAAACTCTTACATCACACATTGCTGCTTGTGTGGTTGCATGTCTGCAGACCTGTAAGCATGCCCATCATAACTTCTGTCCATTACAAATGACATGTGAGGATTAGAACTCGACAACTAAACAATTAGACAAAAAGATGGTCTGAAGAATCCTACTTTAAATTGAATCCTTTTTTGCAGCAGAATGAACAACAAATTGTTCTAGCAATTCTGATGGTGTATAACAAAGTATAACCTTTTACATATACAACATGACAGCTCATATATTATCTTTTGACTTCAAGAGGAGATTCTTCTTTTTCTTTTGGCTGCTCCCGTTTAGGGGTCGCCACAGCGGATCAACTGTCTCCATTTCTTCCGGTCCTCTGCATCTTCCTGCTTCAAACCGACCACCTGCATGTCCTCTCTCACCGCGTCCATAAACCTCTTCTCCTCTTTCCTGGCAGCTCCATCTTCAACATCCTCCTTCCAATATAATCCTCATCTCTCCTCTGCACATGTCCAAACCAATGCAACCTTGCTTCTCTAACCTTGTCTCCAAGATGTCTAACCTGAGCTGTCCCTCCAACAATCTAATTTCTAATCCTGTCCATCCTTGTCACACCCAACAAAAATCTCAGCATCTTTAACTCTGACACCACAAGCTCCGCCTCCTGTCTTTTCGTCAGTGCCACCGTCTCCAACCCATACAACATAGCTGGTCTCACTACTGCCCTGTAAACCTTCCCTTTTACTCTAGCTGGTACCCATCTGTCACAAATCACTCCAGCCACTCTTCTCCACCTATTCCAAGCTGCCTTCACTCTCTTCTTCACCTCTCTTCCACACTTGCCATTACTATGAACTGTTGATCCCAAGTACAGTTGAGGCCAAAATTATTAGCCCCCCTTATGAAATTAGACAACACAATTGATTTCTCCATGAACATGACCATTAACAAGTTTTTGTCATTATACACTATAAAAAAAACAAACAATGTCCACTAAATTTAATTAGGATATTTTATTGATACACCGAGTTGAAACAAGAAAGGGCAAAAATGAAACATCCAAAATTATTAGCCCCCTGGCCATTAATAGTCATTAGTGTACCCTTTCTGAGCCACAACTGACAACAATCTCTAGAGTAGCTCTTTACTAGGTTGCCACAGGTCTCCTGAGGGATTCTGGCCCATTTTTCCAATTTTTGCAAATTGTTCTAGCTGGTCCAGATTGCATGGTTTCCGAGCATGGACATTCACTTTGAGCACCCGCCACAGATTCTCAATAGGATTGAGGTCTGGGATCTGTGCGGGCCACTCCAGGATGTTGGTTTTGATATCCTTGAGGAACTGTTGGACTAATTTCGATGTATGCTTTGGGTCATTGTCTTTGAAGATCCAGCGACGACCTAAGCCTAGACTGTGAGCAAATTTCTGCATATTCTTTCTCAAAACGTCAAGAAAATTTTTTTCATGATGACATGCATCCGAACAAGGCTCCTTGTGCCTGAGGCTGCAAAACAGCCCCACAGCATGTTGCGCCCACCATCATGTTTAACTGTGGGAACTGTGTTCCTAGGGTTGAAGGCCTCTCCCTTTCTTCGCCAAACATAAGCAACATCCATGTGCCCAAACAGTTCCAGTTTAGTCTCATCAAAGCATAGACTTCCAAAACTCATCTTTACTCATCTAAACCTCAGTCGGGCTGTGATGGGCCACTCTAAGTAAAGGGGTTCTTCTGGGACCATGGCCCCGAAGCCCACCACGATGAAGAGCCCTCACAACTGTGTTCCTTGAAACATCAACTCCAGAAGAGGCCAGGTCAGCAACAATCATCTTGGCAGATGTCCGGGGCTCCTTGCTGACATCACTGACTATTTTCCTCTCCGGAGTTCTTGAAATCTTGCACTTATGGCCACGGCCAGGTTTGTTTCTTACAGAATTTGTCTCCTTGCACCGTCCCCGTTACTGCTGCACGGTGTTTGCATGGGTTAAATGCAGAGGTCTTGGGGCAGCGGTGGCCTAGTGGTTAGGAAGATTGTGGGTTCTCACCCATAGGCAAGGTTTCCTCACCTTGAGCAAGGTACTGCCCCCGCACCGCACTTTCAATTGCTGCCCACTGCAGCACAGTGTTTGCATGGGTTAAATGCAGAGGTCCAATTTCGTGACCTCGCAATGACAAGGGTTGTCACTTTCACTTTTCAGCTCTGTGCATCACCCTCGTACGCTTCAACTCCACCTCAGGCATCCTCTCATTTTCCAAGATTGTGATCTGGTCAGAAACTCAACTGCCATCTCCATGCTTCTACTGGTATGTGATCCGGTCCAACAGCCTTTCCATTCTTCATCCTCTTCATCACTGCCCTTACTTCCATCTTGTTTATTTACTGCACTTCCTGGTTCAATCTCCTCACATCATCTACTCTCTCTCTCTCTCTCTCTCTCTCTCTCTCATTTTCTTCATTCATCAGCCCCTCAAAGTATTCCTTCCATCTGCTCAACACGCTCTGTTCACCTGTGAGTACATTTCCATTTCTATCTTTAATCACCCTGACCTGCTGCACACCTTTCCCAGATCTGTTTCTCTGGCTAGCCAATCGGTAAAGGTCCTTTCCTCCCTCGTTACTGTCCAACCTCTCGTACAATTCACCAAACACCTTATTTTTGGCCTTCGCCACTGCTTTGCGCCCTGCGGTTCACCTCCTTGTACACCTATCCACTTTCTTCATCTAAATAAATAAAGTCAAACAATAAGGGTCCCCCCCCCCCAATTCAAATTGACCACAATTATTACACATATCACAACTTGTGCCTCTGAAATACCAACAACAGTATAAAAACTATTAGAAGACAAATGGTGCTTGGAGGGATTCATTTATAATTTCCCCAATTAAACAACAAACTCGTAACAATCAGCAAACTGTTTCTGATACCACCGTTTCCACTCCATTAACCAAAATTTACTTCTAAACTTCATACCCCGATTATTTAACAGTGCCATTACTTACCCACATAGTGCAAGTAGAGGGCAAGGTACTTGTACTGGAATAATGGGTTGTTGTTAAGACTACTCCTCTGGATCTTCTGGAAGAAGGAGCTGACATCCCAGCGGTACAGCACTTCCAGCAGCATGATGCTAGGCACACGCAATCCCACGTTGAGTACTGCCTCCATACGAGCCTTCATGTCCATGGCTGCTAGGGCTGAACTGTCGTCAATCCCAACTTTGGGGGGGAGGGGGGGGGGTGGGGGGTTTACACAGGTATGAAATGCATGGATTAAATACATACATCCTTACTTGCTAAAAACATTACTTGAATGCTAATGATTTTAATAGATGAGCTGGGCCTCAGTGATTGTCAGCAATGAGTTCAAAACAAACAGGCTCCTTTCTCAGTGCGTTTTTCAGCTAGAGCAGGGCATGGACAGGCTAAGTGAATCAGTGCCCTCAGAAATGATATGCTGCTCATTTTAAATAGTAATATTGTTCTAAAAATCAATGTGTGGCAGTCAGTATTAATACTGTGGCCGTCAAGCCCAAATAAATAACACAACAATAGAAATTATTGCGTCTGACAGTCTCCTTTAATTTCAGCCCTTAACACAGTCTCATTACAGATGAACTTGAAGCAGTGAATGTAAAGTTAATGTGGAGAATGGGTAACAAATACTGACAGGAACAAAAAGTTACCAATATGGGACCTATAGGTAAAATAGGCCTGTCAGATTAATGAAATTTTGCCTGACTTTTAATAGCTGATTGCAACATGGCTTGCAGTGCTTTATTTTACTATTGCCATGGCTCAATTGTAACCTTAAAAAAAAAGCATATAAATAATATATAGAGATAACTTCAAAAAACAAAACTTAAACTAACTCTTGAGAAATTCAGATGGCCACAGCCAATTAAAGTGCTCTTAAGAAGGTTAATTTGTATGAAGAAAGGCAAAGGAAAAAGGGGGCAGCGATGGCCTAGTGGTTAGGGAGTTGCCCCAGCATCAGAAGATGTAGATGTAATATTCTCTATTTACTTAAATTTTATAAAGCTAAGAATTCTGATTTATTTGTCGTCATTGTATTTGTGAATCATTGTGTTTAATATTACCAGGGTGCCTAGACAAATAAAACTAAAGTTTTTAAAAATAAAGTAGATAAATGATTTGCTTTCTCTTTTTATCCTGAAAACAGATTCAAAACATTTAATACTTACTGAAATGGACTGAAATTAAATTTTAAATATTTCAGCTATCGCCCAATTCTACAAGTAACATTTTTAAATTGTAAATACACCTCACATACTTCATCAGGACATGACTGGCCAAACTGTCGCTCTGGATCATGACTGTAGTAAAGGTGGACAATCTGACAAAACTATAATTTCACAATACTTTCATGAGTGCTGCATGAACTACTATCACCTCTAACTTGAAATGCAACACATAGTGAGTTGATTAAATAAAAAAATAAATGTTACCCTTTTGCCTGAAAAGAACTCAGAATGTGCTTTTAAAAAGTGCATCCCTAAAAAAAAAAAAAAAATCATGCAAAGCCATGAATGCAAATGGGTTCACTCAAAATTTCACATTTCATACACCAATTCAAATATTGTAATGACCAGTGCTGTACTGGTACTGAGAAAAATATACTAATAAAAGCACAGCACATCATTTGACAATCAATTTTCTAATAAATACTGGCATACAGACTAAAGAAAAAAAGAGCAAACAGATTTCCAGGACACCTCTGCATATTGACTTGATGTCTGCATGTTAAATGGTGGGGAGGGGCAGAAATAAATAAATAAACAAACAAACAAACAAACCACGTTGATATGGCCCTGAACTTTGTTAGATGCTAAAACAAGTTGCTCAATTGAAAGAAAGAAAGTGAAAGTGACAACCCTCGTCATTGCGAGGTCAAAGCACAGCAGACAATGAACCACAACGAAATTGGACCTCTGCATTTAACCCATGCACACTCAAACACCATGCAGCAGTGGGCAGCTATTGAAAGCGCCCGGGGAGCAGTGATGGGGACAGCACCTTGCTCAAGGGTACCTCAGGGCAACCTATTGGGAAGGGGTTCTAACCCCCGATCATGTGGCCAACACCCTAACCACTAGGCCAGCGCTGCCCCAGTAGACCTCTGCATTTAACCCATGCACTTCAGTGGACAGCTACTGAAAGCGCCCGGGGAGCAGTGACAGGGACGGTAACTTGCTCAAGGGTACCTCAGGGCAACCTACTGGAGAGGGGAATTGAACCCACAATCTTCCGATGCGAGGGTAACTCCCTAACCACTAGGCCACCGCTGCCCAATTGTCCAGAGATTAACCACGATTAAAGAGTTTAAAGAGATCAGGATAATAATGAATACACTGATACGCAAAAGCAGATAAACACGAAATTTAAAGCACTAAAAAGGAGATCATGATCAGAGTTAAGTATCCCAAACAGGGTTAGGCAGAAAGTCATCCCTCCACACACACACACAGAAGGACAACCGGCCAATAAGAGTTTAACTGCCACAAAGACAGACCAACTACTCGGATTAGGCTGAGACTAAAAGGGGTGATCCAGCCAAGATCCATCAGAGACGAGCTTTCAAAGACTCGGACCTGAAATGTTTGAGATTTTACAAAGAAAAGAATTACTGTCACAAAGATATCCGACTATTTCCTAATCCACTTAGTGAACAGACAGTGAAACGAGCATTTCTCACAGTTACATAACTCGCTACTGCAGAGTGGCATCATGCATTCTTTTTAATCCTAAAATAAACATTCCCAGACGAGTGTGCAAAGAGCCCTTCATTCACCTCTCGGGCACAGCACGTGGAGATTATTTCCGCAGCTAAAGTAGCCAAGCTTTAATGCGAAAATCATGAACTGTAGTAACCCGGTCGAGCCAGCACTCCTCCTCCACTGAGCTGAAGGGAAAAAAGAAAGCGATGAGAATAAAAAGGGGGGAGGATCCAGCGTGGGCGACCAACTGTCTCCGATCATAAACGCGAGCTTGCGAAAGAAGAACAGCTAAAAGCGCAGCTTGGCACCCAAACCGAACATTAGAAACATTATTCTCACGTTTAACGGATATAACTTCCTGCTAACTGCACCGCTGTGTCTGTTTGGCCATTAGCTGAGCCCTGAATTTTACTTTGGGAAAGCTAAGTTAATGTCGAGAGGCTAGCTGTCGTTAGCAGTTAGCTTTGCGCTGTTTTAACAGCGGGTTCATCACGAAGACCCCTCAGTCGCATTAGCGTCACTTTAATAAAACACTCACTCGATGAGACTTCACTTGACGGTGCTCAATCCAGTCTTGTTATGCTGCTCCGCTTCTCTGCTCCTTACCATTTTACCTCAGTTGCGAGACGTATCTGTCCTGTTTAGACTAAAGTTTCGGCTCAAGACAACACAACGGAAAAACGCTACTCGCTCGCACCATCCGGCGGCCATTAACAGGGCTTTGTTTTGCGCATGCGCGCCGTACCCCTTCTCATCAGTATGTGCAGACACTGGGGAAGCTCAGAGGTTTCCTTTTCACACAGCGGCTCCTCTCCGGCCGCAGCACCTCAGCACGAATCTTTAGCTCCTTTAGAGAACTTTTCCTGTGGGGTATTCCACAAAGCTGGATTTCTCAGTTAAGGCAGACAAGACCAAAGTCCTGCCTGTCCAACAGGAAAGGAGATGATGGATTGGACAGTCCTCAAATTGTGGCTTAAACTATTTAATGGGAATCCTGCCATTAGCTCTGCTCCAAATGTCTGATATTCAAGCAATAAGCATAAGATTACAAATATACGATTTTAACCAATATATAAATGTATTATTAACACACATTATTATAATTATTAGTAGTAGTAGTATTTTAAACTAAATACTTTAGATAAAATACATCCATACATTTTTAATCCACTAAATAAAAAATTAAGCATTAAACATGTAGATCATGTGACAGCCACATCTGAGTCAGTAAAATGTCACAAGCTTGTAAATTCCCATAGCACCTTTTATGATTCTAACCCTGCGTTCATTCTGCTGGAGTGTGTCTGAAAGTCTATTTAAAATAAGCTGAAGGTAAGGTGCCATTTCATGGCCTTCGAGTGAGCACTCCAGTAAACAAAGTTTCACACGCTGGACACAGATCAGATAAATCCAAAGAATTAGTTTTTTTTTCCAGTTTTTTTGGAAATTATTTTTTAAAGGAAGAGACATTTCTTTTATCTTAAAATGTCTTTAGTACTTTGGATCACCTACTTTGGAATTATCTGTAAATTTTTAAATGTTATCCACTGGGGCTGACCCTGATTCTGACTTGTCACCTGTGCACAGTACAACATCTGGTATGTTTGTGGTGATGAAGTGGATTCAGTTGACACTTGCTAAGTTCTGGTAAGCAGTTTTCCATTTCCATGTTTTTTAAGTGAAAAGGACTACCCTTCTCATTGTGAAACATCCATCCATCCATCCATCCATTATCTGCCGCTTGTCCCAAACGGGGTCGCGGGGGAGTGCTGGTGTCCAACCCAGCGCACACAGGGCGAGGACGGGGGACGCACCCCGGACAGGTCGCCAGCCCATCGCAGGGACATTGTGAAACACAGCACAACAAAATTCAATCTCTGCATTTCACCTATACTCACAAATACAGCATGGGGCAGCTATTGAAAGCACCCAGGGAGCAGTGACAGGGAGGGCACCTTGCTTAAGGTTACCTCAGGGCAACTTACTGGTGAGGGAATCAAACCCACAATCTTCTGATCTTGGGCCAACGCCCTAACCAATAGGCCACCTCTCTCAGTCAGTCAGTCAGTCAGTCAGTCAGTCAGTCAGTTAGACATACATTTAATAATCTTCAAAATGACTGTTCCTAAACAGAGGAGCATCATAGATTGGCCACTTTACATATTAACTTAGCATTTAAACTGGAAGATCATTTACAATTAAATTAGATGCACTTATATGTGTAACATATAAATAAATATGACCAATGCATCAGTATATTGTAAAGAAACAGGACATTGCCCATATAATAGTGGTAATAGTGCCCTTAAGAAACACTGCAGCATATCCAGAAGTAACAGAAACTCAAAAAACTTTAGTGGCCTTTTGCATTTGGGGTGAACAGTGTCTGGAATGGTAAAGCAGGCATGAGTGAAAGAGTGGAAGAAGCAGTGATTAATTCTCTTTTTCTTTGGGAATCGAACCCAGGACCTTCTCAGGACTATTACAAAGAATCAATAACTTTTATTTTTCAGTAATTCCAATAATTTTTCTAAAGCTTTTTCCGAACGATCCATGCCAAACCACACAGCTATGTACCAAGAGTCTTTGCTAGACTGGCTCAAACAACCGTGTACACCACATACTGGTACTTTTTAAATCGGGAAGTAGATCATTTCTAAACTTTTTCCTTCTGCTTACTGAGGTCAATGACTGGGTGCTTCACTTCCGTTTCCGGAAGGCACGACGTCATTATTTATAAACTTCAAACGGTCTAGGACACCTTCCCCCCATCCCCCGCAAATACCATCACACATACACACACACAGAACATACGCTAAGAGACACAGCGCTCTTTTTTTTTTCCTCACCCTGCATTTACATTGAATAGCCAGTAGGTGGCACTACAAGACTGAATCCACCCGGTGGAGGCTGCAGAGAGGCCTGTGTGCTCAGGGTAGGGTGATACCACTTTCACTCAAAGACACAGAATCAAGAGCATCACTGAATGAAAAATACAGAAATCAAGTACTGACGTATGCGTGCTTCGAAAAAATACAGTGAATCTATACACATACTGCATTTATTTCATATGCTATTTGTGATTTGCTTCTAGATTTAGTCCTTTGCAAGGCTCTTTAAAAACACGGTGAATCTCAGATAGTTTTGATCTAGTCTTTAGATTTTAAGTCTGTAAAGATGAATCTCTACTGCCATTGGGTCTATTACAGTATAATAGACAGTATACAGTCTTTGTGTGATTTAGTGATTCCTTATCACTTACGGACTTTGGAAACATCATGCATTTGTTGAAAAAACTTAAACTTTTTGACTGGTTTTAAAATTACTCTCTTAAGTATGACTGCCTCCACCTCCACTTCTGAACAACTGCAGCTCCTGAAGTTTGTATCGCTGCTTTAATTGGGTGTTTGTTGCCTGTTTTGGTCTGGAAATCATAGAAAGCATGAAAATTCCATGTTTTAGGTCATTAAATTGCTCCAGTACCGCAGCACCGCAGACCTCTCTTCGCTGCCATGTTTTTCTCACGGCGGCACTTTTGTTAGTGTGATGCTGGTGAGGAAGTGGTGAAAGATCGCAGTGAAAAAAACGACAACCGCTTCACAGTCTATAGGCTCCGAGTGTGAGAGAGTGAGTGAGTGAGAGAGAGAGAGAGAGAGAGAGAGAGAGAGTGAGTGAGTGAGTGTGTGTGTGTGTGTGTGTGAGTGAAGTAGCTGCTATGGATGCCATCGGGGTTTTACACACGAATCCTCTGGACGACTACGAGCTGCTGCGCCGCATCGGGAGCGGCACTTACGGAGACGTGTTCAAGGTGAGATACGGCTGAATGTCCTCCTTACAGCGGACGGGCGTTTCTGTTACAAATAATAAAGAGAAACTTTGAGAAAACAGTGCCAACATGGGGACTGATGTCTGGATGGCTGGTCGAGGGCGGTGCTGTTAGTCGCGGAGTCTGTGTGTACTGTCTGGCGTTGTTAATTGTTTATGAAGCTCGACATTCAAAATGGATGAACCGTCGGCCCGTCCGCGGGCGTGCAGAGCTGAGCTGCTTCAGGTTCATTTAGCAGGTGTGTCATGAGTACACCAGCAGATTGACCACAGACAGCTTTGATTTTATAGCACGTCCGTGGGGTCGTTCACCCGGGCTCTGTGTTGTGGTCCAGATATCGAACGCTCATTAACTCGAGGGGACTTTCATTTCTGTGCAGCCTTGTGATTAGCTCTTCAAAACGTCTCTGTTACGAAAGCAGGAAATATTTTGACAATTTTTCTTGTTCCCTTGAGGTCCAGTTCTATGCAGCTTTTATTTATCTCGGAGGTTTTCCACGCAAAATTATTTAACTGTCAGATCAGAGTAAAAATATGTAAAGCAAAGCTGATTACTTTGAAAGTTGCACAATGTACGCTTCAAGTTACGTGTAAAAGGAAAACCACACACAAACCAAATTCGGGTTTGTAGCATGAGAAATATGAAAACCCCAGCCTCATATATGAATAAATACAATATAGCACAAAAAGCAAATCTCTGTGTTTATTATTTTCTTCAAATGTGTCATTTGTATACATAAGCTCATGCACATAACCTTTCAGATTTTTTCAAGTTCATGCAGGAACATTATGTTCTATCACAGCTGTCAGACTAACTGACCAGTGACCAATGACCGGTTGTCATCCCAGAGCCTGTGGAGACAGTATCTCACCATGTGTTTTGATTTCTCAAAGAGAAAGATGTCACAGGATGCGATTTGGTCAAACAGGAAAGAAAACAGGAAATGAGCTATTTTTCTTTCTCTCAATTTCACCTTTTCTGTGTCGACTGATCTTCCATTGGCTGGGGCTGTTACCATGGTTACAAGCGGGCAGCTTCCCTCTTCTTGGTGTATGAGGCAGGAGGTGAACATGCCCTCCAGCTATAATTCACCCTCTCCTTCGTCGCAGCTGGAGATCAGTTAGTGTTTGATATGAAGCTCCTGCGACAGAAGAGGCATGTGAAATATTTACCCAGTTTATCAGCCTTCACTCTGTCCTGCAGTGATTTTCAATGACATGTTAAACTTTAGCAGCACTGCTGTGCTTAATGTGCTTGAACCAGTACTAAACTCACTAATAATCTAATCTGGTCAGCAGTGGTTCTGTGCTGGTTCCTAAACGCTGATGAATAGGGTAGAGAGAATCTGATAAATAGATGCACAGTGCACCTATATGGTAGGTATATGTAATCAATAGTCCCATGAATGCACACATACATAGTTAAACCACTACATTAAACTCACTGACAGGTTTGATTATTTCAGTGATACTTGTCAGGCAGTGGGGTATATTGGGTAGCAAGTAAATGGTCAGTTCTTAAAGCAGATGTGTTGGAAGCAGGAAAAATGGACAAGTGTAAGGATGTGTGACTATGACAAGGAAGAAGTAAGATTGTATCTCCAGTATTACCAGATGTTTGCATGTTTGCAGTGGTTAGTTCTTAAAGAAAGTGGTTAAGGTCGGGCAAGGTCAGGGCTCAATGATGTGTGTCGGGAGCAAAAGCTTTTCTATCTGTCTATGTTTTAGCACAAACTGCATAAAATGTTATGTCTGGCTATGAAAGAAATGTGTCAAAAACAGTACATTGTATGCTGATCTGTATGGCCATTTACTAGCCACGGACTAGTCAAAGTAACTATGTCTAACAACGTTCCCTGATGATTGTAGCCTCTTTTAGCAGAATAATGCCCCTGATCAAACTGTTAAAATTGTTCAGAAAAGTTTTGAAGAGCATAGAATATTTTAACATGTGTAGCTTCTAAATTCTCTATATCTCAATCTGATAAACATCTATGGGATGTGCTGGGCTAACTTATGAGGCCCCATCTCACAACTTACATGATCTGGTACTAACATCTTGATGCCAGAAACCACAGCCAGAGGTCAAGTCCTTGCCTTGTTGGATCAGAGTTGTTTTTGTGACGAGGGTGGACCTACAATAACCCGGTCAGTGCAAATTAGGCTGATCAGTGCAAGTTAGACATACCTAATAAGATGACTAAACATTGAATGGGTTTCTCTAGGATCATAGTCAGCTAATTCAAAGTTGCCTCTGATCTTTTGTGAACATTAGCTACAGGTTAATGCAAGATAAGGAATTTATGTGGTATGCAAAGTGTGCTGTGCACCGTGATGCCTGGGCTTGTATAAAGTCTCACAATCTGCTGATTTACCTTATCAAAGCTGTTGCAGATACAGCACGCTCTCTGACATTTAAACTTAACAGACAGGTAAAATTATTGTGACAACTTGGTGCTTCCTTTTAATGTGAACTTCTTTATTCCACTTTCAGCATCAACCTCTCAGTTCTGCTGGCACCAACCACAGTCACTGAGCTGAAGAGTCATGCTCTGGACATGAAAAACAGAATTATTATTTGCTGACGGGTGGAGGTGGTCTAGTGGCAGGGTACTTGCCTATGGACCTATGGCTCAAGAGGTCCCAGGTTTGAATCCCACCTCCAGCACTACTACCACTGGGTCCCTGAGCAAGACCCTTAACCCTGAGTTGCTCCAGGGGGACTGTCCCTGTAATTAAGACATGGAAGTCGCTCTGGATAAGAGCATCTGCTAAAATGCTGCAAATGTAAATGTATTGAAGTTGGGTAAGAGATTTTAAGCAAAAAAACAGGACTTCAATTTTTCTAAACTTGATCAATGAGGTGCTTATACTACATCTGTATGGGTTCTAAGTGTTGACCCTATCATTATGAGAATGAGAGTTAAATTTGTGTTCAGGAGTCCAAGAGAGCATTATTGGCCTCATTATCTGGATGGGTAGGACATCCCTCCTTCCCCTTCATTCAGTGTGTTGCTAGTCAGTTTGCATTTATCTGTCTCTTCCAATGAAGTGGCGGTGGCAGATTGGCTTAACATGTCTCAAAGGAATAACATGTGCTTTGTATGTATGAACTTGATATTTTTACTAGCTGGACTGATTTTTTCAAAAACATCCACACAGCACTATATGGTTTTGCAAAAGGAGATGAACCTGTAAAAAATGCAAGTTAGCATGATTTGCCTAAACAGCTGCCTCCTTTTTCTCTGATTTGTAGGCCCGTAGTATCAAGACAACAGTCATCTCAGCCATCAAAGTGGTCAAACTGGATCCTGGTAAGTCATACATTTTTTCAAATAAAATCATTGTACACCAATGACAAAGACAGCAATGTGTATTGTGTCATTTTGATACATAAAAACTTGCTGAATGGTATGCTGGTAATAGCATGCAGCCATGTTAACGTTGCCATAGTAATAGCATTGCTATTATGGTGGTATTATGGTGTTATGCAATAGGCTGCCTTATAAAGTATGCTGTCTTATGAGTATGGCTTGTTTTCACATGAGTGTTCACTGTCCACATTACGAGAAAAATGAACATCTAGGATGTTCCACTGAACAGCGATCGACTCCTCCACTGAAAGACGTTACATTCAGTATGCTGTTGTCTGTCAAATGACATAATGTAAAAATCAATGTGCATTCTTTAAAAAACAGGTTAATTGCAAAACTGAATCTCAAATTTCACAATGTAATTGAGTGTCATTTAGTCATTTTGGTGGATTCAGTTAAATATTGGTTAAAAACAAAATCATGTGTGACAAAACTGTTTAAAACATTTAATTTATTAACAATTAAAATAATTTACATTTCATCCATCATTAACATTTCATCATCATAACAGTTGAATCATTAGCTTTAGATAAATATTTCTTTTTAAAGCCAGTATTTAATACTTATTTTTATATCATGTTTAATAAACTAATATTTACATGTGCAGTGTGCAAGTGCTTCTGAAAGGCCAAGTCAGCAGTCTGATTTAACACAAGCTCTGTGATGGACTGGTGACCTCTCGAGGGTTGTTTTCACCCTATGAGTACAAAAGCCTCCAATCCCCTGTGAACCTGGTTAGGATAAGCGGGTCATATGATGAATGGATAGATGGTTGGACTTACACAAACTGTAGAATGGGACTAATATGATACTTTGCTGTTCTCTGAGTGCATTGACAATTCTGCACAGCCGTTTAAAAAGATTAATTGACAAGCTTTGTTGCTAAAATGAAGGCAGGGATCTCCTACAGTCTCTTCTTCTTGTTTGGTGATACTACAAAACAGAATGAAAGTATCCCACACAACAGGAAGTAGGCTTGAGTTACAATTCCAACATTTATTCAGTTGAACTGAGGTATTTTTAATTAACAAATTATGCTGTTGCTCAGTTAAAGTAATTTGGCATCCTAACTGCTGCTACTCTACATACTAAGGGACTATTTGTACCTTTACTTGCTCGTTGAGATGATGAAGTGTAGTCATTCACCTGAAAACCTGTAAAAAAAAATGGAAATACTAAATTGTTTAGATTTTTCTGTCAGAAGCATTTAGTTTTTTGGCTTGACAGTGATTCCTGGTACTGCAGTGTTTAGTCAATGCATGACTGAGAGTGGTCCACCATCCTTAAAGAAGCAGCTGATAATGGTGCTGTTCTTGGAAACTTGTACAGATGCAATGTTTGCTCTGAGGGTGGAGGATGAAGACGTGCAGAGAAGGTTAGAAGAAGTTGCATTATGCGTGGACTTAGAGCAAGGTACCCTGCAACCATCACTGCTCCCTGGGCAGCTTTCAATAGCTGCACGTGTCTAAAATGCAGAGGTTGTGTCTCACTGTATGCTGTGCTGTATTTTACAATGAAAAGAATAGTTAGTTTCACTTTCACTTTGGTTGAAGCAAATGAGAGGAGTTATGGTTTTGTATAAGGAAGTCAGGTGTGGCGGAGAAGTATGTCAGAGTAATACAGGATATGTATTAGGGCATTGTGACAGCGGTGAGATCTAGTAGGAGCGACAGATGCATTTTAAGTAGAGATTGGATTACATCAAGGGTCAGCACTGAGCCCATTCTTGTTTGCAGTGGTAATGACCTGGTTGGCGGAGAAGGTTTATATATAGCAAGATTAGTGAGCAGCTTGAGGAGAACCTGGAGAGATGGAGATATGCTCTAGAGAGGAGGGGAATGAAAGTAATTAGGACAAAGACAGAATACATGAAATGGAGGGAAGTGGAGTGGTTAGGATGAAGGGAGTAGAGGTGGCAAAGGTGAAGGAATTTAAATACTTGGGATCAGCAGTTATGAGTAATGGCAAGTGTGGAAGGGATGGTGAAGAAGAGAGTGCAGGTAAATTGTAATGGGTGTGGCTGAATTTAATTGTGAGAGACTGAATGGGAAGGTGAATGTGAATGGGAAGGTTTACAAGACATTAGTGAGAACAGCTATGCTATACTGGTTGGAGACTGTGGCACTGAAGAAAAGACAGGAGGCAGAGCTGGAGGTGTCAGAGTTAAACCTTTAAGACGTTTTGGAGACTAAGTTAGAGAAGCAATGTCACGTTGGTTTGGACATGTACAGAGGAGAGACAAGGATTATACTGGGAGAAGGATGTTGAAGATGGAGATGCCTGGCATAAGGAAACAAAGAAGCCCAAAGAGGAGGTTTATGGATGTTGTGAGAGATGACATGAAGGTGGTCGATTTGAAGCAGGAAGATGCAGAGGACCGGAAGAAATGGAGACAGTTGATCCGCTATGGCGACCCCTAAACGGGAGCAGCTGAAAGAAAAAGAAGAAGAGCAGTGTTGAAAAAGCTCTAATAGTGCTGCAGTGCCTGTTAGTCAGATCAGTGCTACCTCTGTGCCATTTTATGTTATTGCAATATAGACAATGGCTACCCCAGTAATATCTGGTAGTGGTATACCCTGCTGATGGACCATGTCCACAATCTGATGACATGACCAAGGAGCATGGGTTTTCCATGTGATGTTTCTATTACTTCCTATACACCCGTCTTAACAATAGTGAAATGGATATATATACTTTATAGTGCCTGTGACTGTCATTTTACTTATAGATTGTCTTTTGTTATGAACATTTTTAATGCTGAATCATATTTGCCAGCATCTGGCCCTCAGCTCAAGCTGTTAATCCTAGTTGGTATAAGACAGTTTGCAGGCCTTTAACAAAATGTTAAAGCCTTCCTATGGTCAGATTATAGACAGACTCTATTTGTTTCTTTTACAGGGGATGACATTTCAAGCATTCAGCAGGAGATTACAATGATGAAGGACTGCATTCATAAAAACATTGTGGCCTATTTTGGCAGCTACCTCAGGTTTGTTCCTCCTCAACAAAACATCAAAACATGATTTAATGTGCTGCTTTTTGCCTTTAAATGGAAACAGATTATGGTGATATTGATAAGTTAATTTCCAATTTCAACAGAAACAATAAATTATGGATCTGCATGGAGTTCTGTGGGGGAGGATCATTGCAAGACATTTACCACGGTAAAGTTAAGAGAGTTTGTTGTTCACCAGTGTCAGAGCGGTTAAATAAGCCACACAGCGTTACGTTTTTTCTTCTGTTTTGCATACAAATTGGAATGGGTCCCAACACCAAGGCTTGTGAAATATTTCAGTTATTTCTGTCCCACAATTTCATATTTTTTGCCAATACTAAGAATGTGATTTCTTACAAGGTCTGGTAAGGCTATGAATATCACATTTTAGGAATTTAATCAGCAGTTATTAAAAGGTTTAAAAATGAAAAAAAAAATCAATGGCTAAAAAAACAGAAAAAACGTTACATTTTAACAAAATATTTTATAGGATATTTGCCCCTGGTTTAGATATGTGGCATTGATAATGGATGGATGGAATTGGCTTATTACAGTCTTTAGTTTTGAAACCAACACACTGTAAAAAAAAAAAAAAAAAAATTACATTAAGAAGGCAAAAGGTTTCTATGCAGTTCATGCAGTTATATTACAGTGGTTTTTGCTTACAAGCTCTGTGTTCTAGAAGCTCTGCTGATAACAATAATATATTATTTGTTGTCTGTAAAGACATGACAAAAACAAAGTGCAACTATACTTTGAGATTCACTCTGCTCAGAGTGTGTCCCCTGATTAGATGTACAGAATGTACATCTCACCTTGTATTTCCTTAGCTGTTAAACAGCTGATAACAATCAGTAGGCACACATTAGTGTTCAGTCATAGAAAAACCACCTAACATAATTCACTCAATCAAATCATAATTTACCATTTTAATAGTCATGGGTTACAGGTTAAATGTCCCTGTACATTCCAGTAAACTTAAATGTACAGTTTTAGATGGGAAACATTTACATTATATCACAATAATTTTCAGCTGCGCTAATAATTGTGTCTCTTTTTTAAAAATAATTATTTCATAATTAGAGTTGTTTTTTCTCAGAATAGATTTGCTGGATTTTTCCAATTATTTACTCTCATCTTTCAAGTGGAGCCAGTAACTATAAAGAGAATAGTATATCATGTATTACTGCAATTTAAAACTAAAAGTAACTGTAGTAAGTTAGTTTTTAAATCAACCAGAAATCAAAACAAACATTTTTTTTTGTTTTTGTGTGAATGATTTCCCATTTACTTTAAACGTTTCCTTTTTGTTATACTGTCATAATATTGTGTAATGTGTGATAATTATCCTGTAATCCTGGTACTTAATGGCTATTAGAAAAAATGTACATTAAACTCAGAAAACATATGCATATTTAAAATGTGCAACACTTCAAAGCAGAGAGGATTCTCAATTATTGACTTTTTAGTTTGCAAGCAAACATTTTAGCAAAACAGATGATGGAAAACACATAAATATTGTGTTTATTCAGTGCAAAATGCATGCCAAAAAAATTAAAATAAACTTGATGATAAAGAGAAATACTACAGGTTTACAGCAGCCTCCTTTCTTCTTCATTTACTAGGTATCAAAATCAACCAGACAACCCTCAATAATTCTCCCAAAGCAGTTGTAATTTTTAACATTAAAAAGATATGTTTAAAAAAGGGAGCTCACCTGGACTTTCTAGAGACCATGCAATATTTATTTGATAAATTTTCACCAGTGAGCCTTTTTAATAATACTGTATTGTCTAATTACCCAACCCTACACAAATTGTTATTTATATCAATATCTACAGTGCTATTTAAGGGTACTGCAACAGCTTCAGGTACACATGAAGTTGTAGTCTTTTTGGGACAGGGAGAGAAACTGACAGGATGGGAGGGTCTATTGTAATTGATAACACCCATCCTGCTGTGGTGAACTTGCAGAGTTGTAAAAATTTCTGTTTCTGTTAGATAATGAGGGCTAGTGACCTTGGCTAGGGCCAAGCAAACATTTTTTAAATTATTTCTTTACAAAAAAAAGTCTGCATTTATAACAATACCATAGTTTGTAAGTGCTTGACTAAGCCAAATTTCCTCCTGTGCTTGCAGAGCTTTTTCACTAACAAATGATTCAGAGTTGAACATTGTGACATTGTGCAGTTTCAGGTCCTTTAACAAGAAACATAGTGCCATATTTCACATGAAAACTACTTTTTTCATCAATTATTGATGAATTTCTATTCAATTATAGAAACTATTTTAATTAAGACAACAAATGAATTTGAAATTAATGTATTAGATGTCTGTTACTTCCTAATTTGATTTGTCTGATTCAATAAATTAATACAATTACAAAATTACAAAAAGTTTTTAATGTATGACCATGCTTGTTCAGTAACAGCTATGCTATATTTAAATACAACAGCCAAGCACTTTGAGCATTTGATGTGTTACACTGACGGCAGCACAATGATGTAGTGCTTAACACTGTTGCCTCACAGCGTGATGGTTCAGTTCAGTTCAGTTCAGCTTTGCACACCTTTGTTTTCTCATGTTTCTCATGTTGGCAAATTCTCATTGTGTCTGCATGGGGTACTCTTGTGCTCCTATAGTTCAAAGTAAAGTGAAATGGAATGCTAAATACCCTTTCTGCAACCCTGTTTAGGATTAGCAGCTCAGATAATGTATGGATGGATTTGTTACAGTGGCCCCAGAAAGGTCCCATGTGTAATCTAAATTAGATATTAGTGTCTCATAGCCCTGGTCCTGCAGTTTTTTGCAACCCTAGTCCTGATGTTCCATTTTTGTGCTTCTCTTGCTTTAAAGAAATAACTTATGCTTGGAAGGGTTTTTAAATAGAGATTACATGATGACACTTTTTGATTTCTTGATGTTGATATTGAAAGCTTGATCACTGGCCAATACCAGTTTGGCATTTCTTTTGTATTTAACAGCTACTAATCATTGCACTATTAATGAATAAAATGCTTCACTTAAGATACACATCTAAAAGTTGCTCATCATTTGTAAATGAACTTTCACTGTACTGTGCTACAGGAAGCATACAGAGCTACACATCACACAGTGTGAATGCATTTCATGATAGATTTCTGACAGGACTGAATTGGGAATTTTCTTTTTTCTGACTCTGAAAATGCAATCTGGCTTTTCACTGATGCTTGCTTAATACATGGTACTGCACTGGTGTTAACCCTAAATGTTAAAGAGCAGATTATTTCGACTGGGTGTGTATTTTGATTGTAGAAGGTAACCTACTAATACACAGAGAGGTAAATTTGGGGCCGTCAGCAGCAGTTGTGGGGAAACTGTGCTGTACTGTGCTTTAATAAGACTTATTAAATGTGGTCACCAGTATCAAGTCCAGCATGATGGGGTTCGGTGACCGCTATAACTGTTTTGAAATACATTTGTTTTGGCCACTGGCTGGACATTTGCTAATCTTCAAAGAGGATTAACTCAGTTTCCTGATTTCTCTTGCTCTAAATGATGTCATTGTTGTTTGCACAGTGACTGGCCCCCTGAAAGAGAGACAGATAGCATACGTATGCAGGGAAACACTTCAGGTAAGGACACATTTTATGCTAGAAATGTTAGAATCTGTTAGGGATTCACCACACAGGAATATACCTTATATATTTTACTTTATTATATTTTACAGATTAACAGGCCAAAGAAGGGTGCAAATGTTGAGTAACACATGCTGTGTTTATCCATTATCCATCCATCTGCTATAAAGAGCATTAGTGTGGGCATCAGAGTGGCACTGGATAAGATGGTTGCATCCAGTTACCAGGATCTGAGTTTAAATGTTAATGATGCCAAAACAATATCCTAGGCAAGCAAGCACAATGCATGCACACAGAAACGGATAGTCAGAGCTTACTAGCGGACTCATAATAGAAAAAACGTTCTTAACAAATCTCAAGAAAATACTGAATAACAGTATTGGGATTCATGAAGTGCATCTACTATAATGTCTGAAATCTTTTAAATAGGAAAATTAATATTTCTATTTTAATGTTGTTTCAAAAGTAACAGTTAGTGGCAATTTTTTTATGAAGTTTGAGTTTTTTTCTTAGGTAATCCAGTGCCTAAAAATATT
Organism: Hepsetus odoe; assembly: GCA_017165825.1. Taxonomy (NCBI): domain Eukaryota; kingdom Metazoa; phylum Chordata; class Actinopteri; order Characiformes; family Hepsetidae; genus Hepsetus; species Hepsetus odoe. The sequence continues at coordinate 6,081,555 of CM029381.1, read as the reverse complement.
ACAGTGATTTATGGAGTTTAACACAACAGTCAGTTCCTTCAGCTTTATCGGATTTGCTGAAGTGTTTTTTTGAAGTTGTATTAGTTCACTATGTATGGTTGTTAACGACTCACCTTATGTTGCCATTTTTACTTGACCCCATTCAAAAACTATAGATGATTATATTAGATATATTCTTATTATATTATATTATAGATTATATTTGAGTTGTATTTATTAATCAGATTAATGGAGCAATGGCAGAACAATGGAGCAATGGAACTGGAAATCACTAGATATTATCAAAATATTACTAACACACAAGACTGGCTGCTTCACAGACTGGCTGAAACAAGCTGCGTTCAAGTTAATTTGGTCAGTTATGGCTCAATCCATAATGTAAAAATTGTAAATGTTTTGTTTAATTTTTACTTCGTATTTACTAAGAAACATTAATGTTGTGTATTAGGAATGACATTGTCTCTGTGATGTTCTATGGCCAATCACGGCTTTAATTTTTTTGTATAATTGACCCATTACCTGTTGCTTAAAAATTGATATTGATACATTGATACTATTTCTTTATTTACAGGGATTACATCACCTACATGACACAGGAAAAATGCACAGAGACATAAAAGTAAGACTAAAGACTAATCAATTAATTCTGTTCATGGCAATGTCCCTTCACTGTTTAGTGCTATCTGAGTGACTCTATATAGTGCTCTAAATTGTGTATGTCTGTGTGTCTGTGTGTGTGTGTGTGTGTGTGTGTGTGTGTGTGTGTGTGTGTGTGTGTGTGTGTGTGTGTGTGTGAGTGAATGAGTGAGTTAGGGAAAAAGGATCTCCCTGGACTGATAGCATGTCTGAGTTCATTGTGTCACTTTGGTGTTTCACAGGGGGCCAACATTCTTCTGACAGAGAGGGGAGATGTCAAACTAGGTCAGTTGGGGCTTACCTCTGTCTCAGACAACCCCCCATATACCAACTCACACTATTTAAATCGTATTCTTCATTTTCTCTGCCTTCTGTCCCTCAGCTGATTTTGGAGTGGCAGCAGAGATAAATGCATCAGTTGCTAAGCGAAATTCTTTTATTGGGACTCCTTATTGGTAAGTGGTTTTTGTAATATTTGTCGAGATACATAAATATTGAGTGTATATTTGAATCATATTATTTTTAGGGATGTTTATGAAAATTATCAGGCTTTTCCCTTCAGTCTAGATTTTCTAGTTTTTTATAATGCCAATGTAGGTCTAAGATTCACCCATCAACTATAAAATTTAAATCCAAATGGTGTAAAGATTGATCAAGGCACCTTCTTCTTTCATTCTAGTTTTGTTGTACACATGGCTATTTTAAATGTGTACTATCTATTTTAGTCTGCTACTTTTTATTGTAACCAGCATCAACTTTTCCAAAATTTATGCTACAGTATATTTTTTGTGGGAACCGTCATGTCTAGCCTTCATGATCTGGCCCAAAGTTGGTCTTATCCTTAAGCCTGCTCATTTTTTCAGCTTTAACACAAACTTCAAGAGCTAATTATTTAACTTGCTGTCTAAAATATTCCACCCCTTGACAGGTGCCCTTGTAATAAGATAATCAATATAGTTCCGTTCACCTGACTTTGATTCTAATGTTAAGACTGACTGATGTAGCTTCTGGGGTAGCTGAGGCTTCTATTACATAGCCACATAGCTGAACTAAGAAACAAATTTGATATAACCAGCATGTCTTGGTTTATCTATATCTGTGTTAAGACTAGTCAAACATTTTCACATGTAAGGACTTCATAAATTAGCAGTTTTTATGAAAGATGTTCTTCTCCACTAAGATTGCACTGGAATGCTAAACAATAGTGTCTTAAAAGTAAATACTGTATCGTATTAAAATACATCATTATTAATAATAATAATAGCATAACATATAAAATTAAAGTTATTGCACTTATAAAAAGCTCTAGCTTTATGAAAGGCCCTGGTTAATAATATAGAGCTAAACAGATGTGTAAAGGATATATAACAGATATATAAACGTAATATGAACGTGTTCATGTTCATGTCCATGTTCATTTCTCTTTTGCAAGGTTGAAAATGTAAGATTTATTCACAGAAAGTTTATTTTCTTCTGTTTCAGGATGGCTCCAGAGGTGGCTGCTGTGGAGAGGAAGGGTGGTTATAACCAGCTGTGTGACATTTGGGCAGTAGGGATCACAGCCATAGAGCTAGCTGAACTGCAGCCACCGATGTTTGATCTGCATCCCATGAGGTAGGGGTTACTTTCATACCTGTAACGGTGGCGGGGAGTGTGAAGGACGCCAACACAGAGCCAGTAGTCAAAAACAAAACTTTATTAAACTCAAACCAAAACATAACCAAAAGTGCCACCATTAACCGTAAGGCGTAGCCTTGTTAATGAACCGCGCTCTGTTCTGACTCACTGGGGCTTAAATAGCAGCCCCAATGAAGCACACCTGTGTCTGAATAAGCCCAGGTGTGCTCAGTCAGAACAGAGCGCCATCTGTCGTGCCCGGCCGGAACCACAGGCATCGACAGACTGTGACAGTACCTTTGTATTTTACCAATTAAAAAAAGAAATGTTTTAATCTTGTATGCATATGATACACATATGGGTGCTCAGATCTGATTAGCAAAGATTAAATAAATATGGCAATAAATATGGCTGTTATAACGTGCACTACAGCACAAATCATTGTATTAGACATACACTGCAACAAATATCATTTCATACAATATAAAATAAAATATATCTAATATACAGTGTGGCATTACTTATTTATTATAAAATTATTCATAGAAGTTTTTTGTTTGGTAGCGTTGGTGGTCAGAGTTATGTGAACAATTGTTCTGTTGTATTCTCTTTTCCAGAGCCCTAGTGCTGATGTCCAAGAGCAGTTTCCAGCCACCCAAACTAAAAGACAAGACCAAATGGTAAATAGACTTACATTGGCCAGATATTTTTATTCTGTGTGCTCTATATAAACACATATCATGTTTGTATTTTGTAGGTCCACAGATTTCCACAATTTTGTTAAGATGGCACTAACAAAGAGTCCTCGGAAGAGGCCGACAGCTGAGAAACTGCTGCAGGTATAATATACTAACACAAATGCTGCAGTTTAAATTAACATACAGGCCTGACTAAAATTTTATCAAATTTGGAAGTACTGGTTTTAAGAAGTGCCAAAGGGTTTCTAGATTGACAAGCACTATATGGAAAAGTAATTATATTAAAAATATCTGTTTTCCCTGACCAAACATAATCAGTTGTCACGGTGGCGGGGTGCGGGAAGGACGTCAAAGCTGAGCCAAATATCCAAGACATACCTTTATTCCACATAACCAAAATCCAGACATGAAACTGGAACAGAACCTAACAGAACCACTGCTAACTTCAACCTTGTTTTAAGACTTCTATGATTTGAGGGAAGAGAATGCAATGCTCCCTTGAGCAACAAGGGACAAAGTTGCTTAAGAGTTACAACACAGATGTTTTAGCTGTTGTGAAATATCCCTTGATGCCCAGTTTCAAAGTATCAACAAAGAGTGTACAAAGAATGCGTGGTACAAAGAGTGTGGTGTCACACCCTAAAGTAATAAATCCATGTTCTACACCTCAACAGTTTTCACAGATAGGCTGTGTAAATCTAAATCTGGGGCTAGAAGTGAATCAGCCTTGTTTTTTCCACCTGCAACCTTTTAAAGGTACTGTTGCACGTGGCTTACAGAAGTCCACAATAATCAGCTTTTAATTCGTAAAGAACAATTTAAATTCAGGGCTGTTATGATTACATTTCAAGCTATGATTTCTTGAATAAAATTGATTAAATATTAAAATTTGAAACAATTATGAGGGCTACTATTAGTGCTCAAATCACTTTGGTGTACTCCACTGAACAAGGAGGAAACCCACAGCAGCAAGACCTCAAAAAAGTGTGTAAAATGTCTGCTGTATCTAAAAGATAAATTTTTCTCTCTCTAGCATGCATTTGTTACCCAGCTGTTAACTCGTAACCTGGTCATAGAATTGTTGGATGCTGCCAATAACCCTGACCTGCAGTCACAGACTATGGACGACAGTGATCTTGAGGTAAATTCTTGCACTACTGCTTGGTACTTCGTGTGTTATCAGGTAGGCTGTCAGAAAGTGGCTAAAATTAAATGCCACAGCCAGAAGAGCATATATCAAGCCTAGTTTACAAGTAGACTGTCACATGTGTCTCGAAGGAGGATTACATTAGTCAAAGCAGATTACTACCTCTGTGTTGTGTGAGTGCTGATAAGTCTTTGAGTGAAAAAGATGTACTTTTTTGTGTGTATGTATCCACAGACATGCAGTGCATTTCCTGATAAGATTACATCTTTAGGGAAACACTTGGCAGCCCAGCGAACCCTTTCTGAAGAGCAATGTATGTAAAAATATATATTTTTTGATTATGTATTGCATTTATAACTGAAATATTAAATCCTCTGAGTTCTTGAATTAACTCAGAACTCATTTTCTGAATGCAGTGAACTAATGAAATATGTTATAGCAACCATTTTTAAAGTTTTTTCATTACCACTTAATAAAAGCAGTGCACCAGCTGTGTGTACACTCTATCAAAAATAAACCAATGGAAATTACTCAGAATGACATTTTATTTTTTATATTAAGTTGATTTAGTTGTTTGGAGTTCTAAAAAAGATTAGAAGATCGTCTCACTATTGAATAATAATTACACAGCCACTAATTAATCACGATCAAGAGAATTATGAATGCTCCAAATTTCAATCACATCCTACATTTTAATCACACACCTCAATTAAACAAGCTTGGACCCATCTGTTTCTGTTAGGGTTTTTGATTTGCAATCAAGCACAGCCAGTTGGATGACACTACAGAGGCAAAGATTAATGGGTTAGTAATGCCAATCTGAGTGCTTGTCTCTGGGGGTTGAAAAGCTGTAATGTGGCATTAACTACTGAAAGGTGAATGTTGTGGTTTTGGAGGATTACAGCATGCCATGGCAAGCTGCCAGGCTAGCGGAACACTGATTACTATTGTATCTGAGTGTCCACTCAAGCGGCACAAATAAAGACATTGTTTGGTTTGGGACTGGTCTATGTTTGTAAGCCTAAAAGAAAGTCTATGTAAGCTTAAAAGAATTGAAATCTGTGTCTGTTCAAATGTTAGAGTGGCCATAAAATGGAAACTATATTTTCTGTGTTTTTTAAAGTAAGAGCTTGATATTCAAATATTTTTAAAGTTTGATTTTCCTAAATGCATAATATCAGACAGCTACTCAGGACAGAGATCATTTACAGGAGTGTAACAATGCACTGAAAAACTATGATAGCAACATGAAAAAATGTGCAAAGCAGATATGTGACAATTCAGCACAGTTAAGAAAACACTCTGTTTAAGAGTTGAAAACTGTCAGTATAAATACAGATTACTACTGTTTTGGTTCATAAACCCATTCAAACCAAAGTGAACCTCAGGTTAAAAATTAAGCATTTTTTTTGTTCCATTAATGCATAGAAGTAAAAATATCTAAAGTTCTTTAGTTTTAGTTCTATAGTAATGTTTCTCTGAAACGGTTACCAAAGGCCAGGAAGTGAAAAGGAAGCGTTATAATGCGGTATGTGGCTTTAAGCAGTTATGAACAGAAACACTGTTTCACACTGTTGTTTCACATGTTTATGGCCCGGTTGATTTCTTTCTCCAGTTGATCACATAAAGTTCCAGCCACCCATGCGGAAAGAAACAGACCCTTGCCCTGATTCACTGGTGAGAATACGAGCAAATAAGACTTTCGAAACCTCTTTTCCAATTAACAGTATTGTTTTATCAGTTTATTGGCTTGATTAATGCCTTTCTTCACAATGTGACTGCCAAAGTGCAGTTTAGTTTTCTTTGGTTATGCAGATTTCAGACTTAATGTTTATGTTCCTCAGGGGTCATGCGATGACTGGAGCTCTGTTAATGATGAGAAGGACTCTCCGTAAGTTAAGCTTTCTTTTCTATAGTTATTAATGATGACTAAATATGTGTATCCTATGGATTGTGGCTTAAGCTCTGTTGCATTTGTGGTTTATGGCAGGAGTCTTTTGGAATGTGTTGAAGAAGCATTGCTTGAAAGGTAAGAGAAGAATGACTCTCAATTTTTAGTCGTCTGCAAAACCTGAAAAACCTTTATTCATATTACATGCTTTGTTTAAGTGAAAACACTTTCAGTTAACACATCCTTGGCAGAGAACAAACAACCTGAACATATTAAAATACATTTAAAAAATGTATCCATAAAACATGAAAAAAACAAGATTTTATGTTCTACTTCAAAATCAAAGCACATAAACAGTAATTACAGTGTACAGATATGTGCTTTCTGTACATTATTTATACTTTTATACTATACTATTTATAAGTATGAATTCGGTTCTATTTTGGCTAAGAGCACCATTTTTCTTGGTTGCACCACATAGGTAGTGAGAGTTTTATTAAGCCTTATTCACTTCTATAAACCCAGTTTAACAATTTGTGTTTTTTTCCAGGAGCTTAACTATAAAGAGAGCACCCTCAGCTGAGGTAGGACTTGTTTGAACCAGTGTTTTCTCTTTATCATTTGCAGTGTTTTATATGGACAATAATATATAAGTTGTTTAATTTTTTTCATTATGTGTAGCGCTTATCAGCTGAGGAGGATAAATATGGCACAGTTAAAAGGGTGGTCTCACCACCACATTCAGCTAATCAAGATAAAAAAGCCTCAAACCCCTCTTCAGATTCCTCCCTTTGCATTGGCTCTACACCCTGCACAGACACTAGTCCCACCCACCTTGGTGATTCAGCTTTGCTGGTTGACTCAACACTCTCTGACCTCTCTCTCATCACAAACTCCACCTTCTTTGCCAACTCCTCACTGTTTAGTGATTCCACTAGTCTTAATTCCCTCTGCACAACTCCAACTGATGGTAAGAGGTATCAATAAGCATTCTTTAAAAATTGTATTTTGAACATATAATTTGGCATGAATTCTGGTTTAATTTAATAATGCTCTGTTTCTGTAGAACCAGGAGAAAACAGAAGTCATTCTCCACCCAGACAGCCACTCTCACCTGAATGGAGCACACTCCGAAGGAAGACTGAAGAATTCGTAAGCTTTAACTAGCACTTTGACTTCCTTTTGTCAATATCACACACATCTACTAACCAGTGAAAGCATACTTGGGGCTTAGCCCTAAGTGATGTAAAATCCTAAAAAGGAAAAGATCTAGTGATACATACATCTAGTGATCTTTGAGTCTAGTGTCCTGACAGAATAGCAGTGCAGTAACTGGACCCATAAGTGAACCCTGTGTAAGATCTAAGCTTAGCTTAGGAAGTCCAGAAAGAAAATATCCCTCTACTAACAATCTTTCATGGTCTTTTATGTGAATTTTAGAGAGGTGATGTTCGTGGATTGCCACCTACTCCTCAAGTACATGTAAGTTTTATGTATATGTTTGTATATTTGTTTAACTTGCCAGGTGGTATTCTTTCAATTAATCTGCAGAGTATATTCTGTATTTCAGATGGGAGCCTGTTTCTCCAAGGTATTTAATGGCTGCCCCTTGAAGACTCATTGTGCTGTTACATGGGTCCTTCCAAAAAACAGAGGTATAGCTAGTTTTCACTATAACAGCTAGGGCTTGCAAGTCAGTGTCACATAAGGCTTGGTTTAACAGAAAATGTTTGAATCCTTCCCCCTCAGATCAGTACCTGATCCTGGGAGCAGAAGAGGGCATTTATACTCTCAACCTCAATGAGCTACATGAAGACACTATGGAAAAGGTACTATCATGTATCTATAAACAGCACATTCTTTTTGACTATTTAAATACCCAGTATTATTTGATATTTTTATTTTTTAGTTGCTTCCGCAGAGATGTAGTTGGCTGTATGTCATGAACAACATACTGATGTCAGTCTCAGGTATGTTCAAGCAACATTAACTTTGCAGTACTTGGGTGACCAACCTTAGTCATTGGTAGAAAAAAGGGTTGGATACAAGTAATGCTTTTCTTTTTTTGCTGCAGAGAGAAATATTCCCAAAGATGTAGCTCTGAATACAGAAGACTATTTATATATAAGAGTAAGAGTTTTTAAAAGAAAATAAAGTGTAAGCTGGGATGAAGACATCATGTTGACATGTCTCTGCATCTAAAGATATAAGATATAGAAATAAGTTGCTGGGACATTTTTTAGATAACATTTTGCTCTGTTATGTCTTGTGATCAGGGTGTGAAACATTGTTAATGTCAAGTGCTGACACAAAGGCCTTGCAATGGCACCTTTTGCTTTAGCTTATGTTTCAGTAGAGTGTGTGCAGTTTCATTGAATCAAAAATAAAAAAGTGTTCATTAAACAAATCTGATGTTAAAACAATGGTAATGAGTGGTCTCTCTCATGAGACTATTTTCATCTGCATCCTCTGGCCCTATATTTAATTGTAATGCAGGAAAGTCCTCCCAGCTAACTTCACATAGTCTGCCTGCACTATTTGAGCACCGCAGAAACATGCAGCGTCGCCAAGGTCACCTGTCAATCAATGCACACCGTCTGAGCACAAGAATTAACTCAAGGTCAGTTGCATTTAGTCTGTAATTTTTCAAAACAACATTTTTGTTCATTAGAATGTATTAAGGGTAATTTTCTTCTGCAGGAAATATGCCATGTCTGTGAAGATCCCTGACACCAAAGGTTGTAGAAGGTGTAGTGTAGGTGAGGAGCACCACTGTTTTTTTATTGAAGCAACCTCCTGTTAGCTATGCAAACAAAGGAAGCAGCTAAGAGTACATAGTCTCAAGCTCTCTAGTAAGTTAAATGTTAATTTCATTCTCTTTCTGTCTCAGTACGGAACCCATATACAGACAGTGTCTTCCTGTGTGCTGCAGTGCCAAGTGGCCTGGTTGTTCTTTTGTGGTATGATCCACTGCAGAAGTTCATGCAGCTCAAGGTATGAAGGAGATATGAGGTAGATAAGGTGCATACCTTCTGATGATGAGGAAAACAGGGAATATAAAATTACGAATAATATGTTTGCTTAACTGTATCTAGCAATTAAAGCTTAGCCTTGTCTCATATATCACATTTTTATTTCCCCTTTATACCTTTTAATTTACATTTACTACCCAGTACTGGAGGTGGGATTTGAACCTGAGATCTCTTGGCCCATAGGCAAGGATCCTACCACTATACCACCACCATCCCCAAATTCAATTTTTGTCCCCTAATTTATGATTGTTAATTCTATTCTTTTCATTCCTTTACTTATTTTCTTCCGCTTTGTGTGTCTCCTTTTCTTTCTCTTTCAGCACATAGCTTTAAGCCTTCCTGAGTCTCTGCCCATCTTTGAGCTTCTGGTGCAGGAATCTGAAGAGCTTCCACAAGTGTGTGTGGGGGTCTACTACAGTCACCATAACCAAGGAGAGGATGTGAAACAGCTGCACTTCGATATAATTAATCTTGATGATAAACCCCGCGAACAGCCAAGTAAAATGACACACTAAAACACCACATCACTTTCTAATCACCTTCTACATATTTAAATGTACACTTTCAGAAAGTGTTTAGGGTACAAACACTGTCATTGGTATTGGTGTTTGGTACTTATAGTTAGGGAACACTATTGTGCCATATTTTATTACAGTTGCATGTATTAACTACAGCCATCTTGTTCTGATTTCTGATTTCTTCTCATTATTGTAACTCATTAAAGGTAAAATATTGGACCTTAGACCATGTTATTTTAACTGTACGTATCCTGAGGCATTAAAGTTTACCTTACCTTAATTTTCTGACTACCAGAAAAAAATGAATACCAGTATGTTCCATAACAATGTTTGGACTGTAAATAGTATTAATGTCTTACTTAATGTAATAGCTCATAGGTAAATAAGGTAAACAAGGTAAATGTGAGTGATTTGGTTTCACAGATGGTGAGTCACTAGAAGCGAAACAAGTAATCCAGCTTGACAGGGACACAATCCTCATAGCTCTTGAAGGTATTTGGATAAATTTTTTTTTTTAGGTTACATTGAGAAAACCTGTTTTCTTATTATAAAAGCCATGCTGTCTGTTTAAGGAATATAAAATTCCATATTATGTGTATTTAAAAATACATTAGTGATGTGATGTGACATGGTTAAGGATCAGCCTGCATTATTGACCAAATTTACAGAATATGATTATTTTCCACATAGCCTCCATGCAGTTATTACAATTTGATTAAAGTACATTTACTTTAGCAGAAAGATTGGACAAAAAAGTCCAATGTATCACTTGTCCGATGGAAAATCAGTTATTTTGTCTATGATGTCTGTCTAGCTCTCATGCTGTTAAATTTTCAGATTGAGTTCCTTTTCTAACATGATAAAGCCTGTCCACCCTGTTATATAATAGCTGAACAGATTTGACAAATGTAACTAGTAATGATTTAATTACATTTTAATTTAATTTAATTACTTTTAATGACTAAATTTATGTATCTAATAACTGTATATATGAGTCTAAATTAAAACAAAAAAGTATTAATATCTAATTCATGAATATTTATACACTATAATGCTGTGAAAACATTTTGTTTATTCATTACACTGTTTCTGATCTAAAAATTTTGCCTTGTACAATCAAATGTACTTGTGATTTATTGAGCAAATCTTATATCACCCCTGTGAAAAGGTCATTTCTGGATTGTCCTGCTACATAAACAAATTGCACTTAGGCTTCAGATGACAGACTACATCATCACACAGACATTCTCCTATAATTACTTCTGGTAGTGGGCTTAATTCAACCTCCCTCCTCCTCCTGAGGCAGCAAAGCATTTTCCACATTATCACACGTTTACCACCATGTTTGAGGAAGGCCATAGTGTACTTATTGTGGAAAGCTGTATTAACTCAATACAGACACCTCTTCCAAAAAGTTCCACTTTTGACTAATCAGTTCATAAAACATTAGCTTAAAAATTCTGGCAATGAAGCAATGTTTCAGCAATGAAGGTGTTTCTGGAAAATGTTAGACAAGCCTTTATGTTGCTCCTGCCATGCTTTTCCAGTCTCTGTAATGGTGCCTTTGTAATGGTGGAATCATAAACACTGACATTAAATAGCCAAGAGAGGCCTGCAGCTTTCCTTAGGTTGCCTTTTTTATTATACTACATTTTTGAAGATCCTAAAGAATGTAGTTTTATGAATAAAACAAGTAAATAAAATCATAAAGGGGACAGTTTTTACAGAACTGTAAAATGAGCAAATTTGTATTAATAGAATACTTTTGATAGGATTTTACAATTAACACTAGATAATTGTGTCAGTGATAATTTATAGTTGGTACAAAATTTTATCATGTCCTTTTATAAATGTCTAACTTGTAATGCCATGCTCCGCACATTGATTTATTTTACTTAAAAATATTTCAGTTAAATTATAAATATCATACTTGTTTTATTTGCATATTTAAGATTCAGATGGGGCAGTAACTTTGCAATTTGTCTTGTTTTTTTGTAAAGAGGTTTTCCTGGCATACCTGTAGTTTAGTAGAGAAAAAATGTCAAATGTTAAATTTTTTTAAATTGTAGCTGTTTTTGGAAAAAAAAAAAAAAGAAAAAAACAATATTATGGTATAAGGGTAATCATACACTACTGTGAACTGAAAATAATTTTGAAATATAAGCGTACATTGACCTATTCTCTCCAGAAACTGTGAGAGCAGTAAATCTTCAGGGCTGTCCCAGCAAAGACATGGCCTCAGAAATGACCTTTGACTTCTCTATTGGGACTCTGGGTGAGTGCCGAGGGCTCTTTTCTTTTTTTAGTAGATATTATGGGCTAACCTTCCTCAGACTAAAAAGCATATAAAGAAGAATCACTGTAGGGGAACATTTTAAGCAACGGCAATAGATGCTCTTAGCTTTTGTCCAGCATAAAATTTGTGTAAAATGCTAGTAAATATATGTGGACATTGGACTGTTTTGAATGATAATATTCACATTTAAAAACAAATTGTTATTTTAATATCCTAATTAGAAAATTTAAATGTTGACAAATAATGGTTTGCATGCAGCTAGACATAGAAGTGACCTTTACCTGATAGTTCATGTTGATATTTAATTATATGCTTTAAGTGTGCTTAGATGTCAGTACACTAAACATGGTGCTATTCCTCTGCAGTTTGTTTGCAAGATAGCATTCTTGCCTTTTGGAAACATGGGCTCAAGGGAAGGAGCTTACAAAGCAATGAGGTACATAAAAGATCACTCTACTCTACTCTAAAAAATCAATTCAAACAGTTTCCTACACTCTAGAAAGGGGATAAGACAATAAATGCTGTGTTGTTTTCTGCAGGTTACACAGGAAATAACAGACAAAAGCCGTGTCTTCTGGGTCCTAGGAACTAACAGGTACATTCTACCTCAATGAGCAGAGGTTAAACATCTTTGAATAGCAAGCAGCATCATTATAAATGGATATAAATGTAAATTATTTGAATAGCTGAAATAAAGGGTCTCCACTAAGGCAACTAAATAAAAAATGTCATGAAACTTTTTTTTTTGTTTTGCTGCTGTTTTTCTGACTGCTGTTGGCTTTGTAAAACATACTCAACCCAGCGGTGACAATGAAGTATATAAAAACAGAAAGAGGTGTTTCAAAAACACGAGCAGCATTGCTCAGTACAATCATACCAGTGCAAACCACACAAACACACCACAACTATGTCACTGTTGTGCTAAGAACAGGCCAGCACCTAGAAGTAATTTGGTCAGCAGTGGTTCTGTGGTGGTCCTTTTCCACTGATGGGTAGAGGGGTACTGATACATTGTACTATAGTTTAGTAATTGTGCACCTGCGAAGTGCACCTGTGCAGTACCTAACAAAATACCTGTACAGAGGTTTTTTTCTGATATTGATAGAGATATTGATATGCATATTGATACTGTAGAAATCAATATGTTGTCAGTCAAATGCTGCAAAGTTTGGAAACAAAAATAAGTACAAATCTTCTGTAAAGGACACACCTCTGGAAATTTGAATTACTATTGGCTGAAGTAAAAATATTCCAAGAAAATGACACATGCGTTTGATACTTTTTTCTTTTCTGTCCAATGTTTTAAACTAATCAATTAATTGAGTAAAAGTAATAAGTAAAATATGATATCAGTAAAATATGAAAATTCCAGATTTAACTATGTTAACTTTAGAATATACATTGACATATTATTTGACAGGGGTTATTCAATCATGTGAATATCCAGTGATTGTATGAGAAAATAGTTTTTAATAAAATTTCCATGATATACATGGTGATTCTTGTTGTTCTTGTATCGTTGGATGGTTCAAAGAAGTAAGGCATTATCAGTAAACATTGATGATTAAACACACTCCCAACATGTGATTAAAAGGGTGTCTCCTGCTCTTTCCTTCAGGGATATCATCTTGCAGAGCACTCCCACAGACAATCCGTCTGCCATGAGCAACCTGTATATCCTTACGGGCCATGAGAGCAGCTACTGAAATGACTTGGGACCCTGGAAAATGCCCCACAGTTGTGGAGGAGCCTCCACTACAGTGGCTAAAGGAGAGTTCTCAGGCCCTGTAGGTAGAAGTGGAACGAGAGTTCCAACTTTCAAGCGCTGTTGGCTGCCCAGCAAACAGCACACAGAGGCAAGTAGCCAACAAAGGCCTGGAGACGAGCTGCCAATACCTCTGACCAATGCAACAAAGGAAGAGGGACGAGCAGAGGCAGATCAACTACAGACTCATGTAACAGAGAAATGGTTCTCCTGGGCTGTATTGTAGGGGCATGACACATGCTCATGTCTAAGCTGCCAGCAAGAGTGATTAAGGACTTGAAGAATGAGCAGTTGTGTGTAGCGAACAGCAGTGCTTGTCATGTTCTCAGTTTAGCTTATGGCTGTACTTACTACAGGGAATCGTGACATTGCCCTGCTGTTTTAGGTGCTGTCATCACTTTATAGATTGAGATATGTGTTAGGACACTGACTAATTTGACTGATCTGGTGAGGAAAACTGTATTAATGATCTAATTACAGTGCTGGCCATCACACTGTAAAACTGAAGAATGTGGAAATGTAAATGAGAGAAATAAATGAAGATTAAGATTATTTCCATATCCTTACATTGCAAATGTTTATTATTATCCATTATCTGCCGCTTGTCCCAAACGGGGTCGCGGGGGAGTGCTGGTGTCCAACCCAGATCCTAAATGTTATTTTAGGGTAATATTTTTTGTTTATTCTTTGATATATTAATATTACTTTCTTAGGACTATGTTAATAAGAATGTAAAATAAGGTTTCTAGAATTATTACCACTTACCCTAATTTAATGTAGTGGACACCTACCCATCCATTCATTATATTGTGAAGTTAAAGTGATTAACTGCCGTTATTAAACACAGCACAGCACAGCATACTGTGAGCCATAATGAAATGTTTCCTGTGCATTTCACCCATACATACACATGCAGCTTGGGGCAGCTAATGAAAGCCCCCAGGGAGCAATGATGGGGATAGTACCTTGCTCAAGGGTACCTCAAGGCAACCTGCTGGTCTGGGGTTTGAACACAGTATCTTCCAATCTTGGGTCCTAGTCCTTAACCACTTGGCCGCCACTGCCACACGCTAGCCAAGTAACTACACACGCACACCCTAGGTTGCCCATAATGAGAAGTAAATTGTAAAGAAACCATGCTGTAAACACAATTGCTCAGGAGTTATGCTGTGATCTGTTCTAGAGAAACTTGTAGAGTCATTACTGTTCACAATTTTCAGAAAGTTGTTTCATAAAATGTTAAAGAGTCTGATCCCTGATGCCTTATGTTTTACATAAGTTTTAAAATAAAGTTTTGACCAGAAATCTTAAAAAAGCCAAACAAAACCCTTTTTCTCTGTAAAACCTTTTCAACCCAGACATTAATAATTACCCTGTAAAACACAGTGTTTCCGCTAGAGGGCGATCTGGTGTTTACGGAGCGCAGAGTGGGACCGCCATCGAGAGGTTAGAGGCTTTCTAATAGGAAGAGCTCGATCAAAGAAAGCGATTATAGCGTCTCAACCTCACATTTCATGTAAAAACAGCGCCTTCATTTAAAGCGCAGACAGCATGAGTAGATCGTGAATTAATCTAACATTTAAAGCGTGATAATTCACGATCAGACATGCTGGATATAAAGTCTTTGTAGGAATCCCCACTCGGGTGGTTTTGTTTAATGTATTTTTTGGGAGGGTGGACGACAGACTATCTAATGGCGTTAGAAGTCGCCTGTTTGTCGTTCAGGCAGCCTTACGCCGGACTCGTGCTGAACGGAGTGAAATCTGTAGAGACGCGCTGGCGCCCTCTGCTGGCTAATATGAATAACTGCACGCTTGCGATACACGTAGCTCAGAGGGAGTGGGAAGGAGACGACTGGAGACACATCCTCACACAGAAGCTCGGAATGAACAGCTGGCAAGTGGAAGAGCTTCTGGAGTCTGGGGAAAGGTTTGGAAGGGGTGTTGTTGCAGGTGAGAACAAACATGGCTTACAAGGCTTTTGTTATAGTTATAATACTAAAATATAATAATTATCAATAATAAAATAACAATAATCTATGTAAATAGTCAATTCTGTAGATTTAGTGTTATGAAATGTTCATTTCATAAAATTGAATGAAATTAAATAGATGTGAAATGAACTAAAAACTCTTATTTTTAAAACTAAACTAGATGCGTGATGGATGTGTAGGATAAAGCTGTTAGAACAAGTACAAAGTGTCATGTAGCTTGCCTTCTGTTTCAGCAGTGTTCTTATTGAGCAGTGTGGAGAAAAAAAAAAAAAAAAATATATATATATATATATATATATATATATATATATATATGAGAGAGAGAGGAAGGATGCTTTGACACCCAAGCAGACAAAAATGTTATGTATTATTTTCTATTTTATAGAAAATAATCTATGTATTATCTATCTTTTTAGTAAATAAATCATAAGTGGAGCAGCGGTGGACTAGTGATTAGAGATTAGGTTTCTTAATTGGAGGGTTGTGGGTTTAAGTTCCAGAGTAGGAAGTCACCCTGACTTTTACACCATTTCTGGTGTGTGCACACTACTAGTAGGTTTGGATAAACATAAACATGTATTGCTTAAATAAATACCTTTAATTATTCTGACAGACTTTATGGCCTAAGAAACTTTAGTGCTGATCTTTAAATGTGTGTGTAACCTTTGCTCAGGTCTTGTGGATGTTGGAGAAACGTGGTATTGTGCAGAGGATTTGCCCTTAGAGGAGATAAATGAGCTGGAGAAAGCAGCGTGTCTGTCAGGACTTCAACAAAAATACCTCACAAGACTTTCCAACCCACGCTGGCTCAGGGAGCCACTGTATTCGAGAGGAAATAAAAATGTGTGGACAGTTAACATCCCATCTCATCTGTTGCCCTCTGGTGAGAAAAAATAAAGGAATGATGGGATCATTTGATTGTGTTGACTCAGTAAGGCTCTTGATTTGCGTTTTCGTTGCTGCTGACTTTGAAAAAAAAATTTCAATGAATGATAATTTGGCTATAGTTTTTTCACCATTTTATATAATAATAAAAAAAAAATGCATTCACGTGTTGTACTCATTTGCTCATACCTGACTTATTTTCACTGCCTATTTCAAATCCAATAAATCACATTTTAAACAAACACTGGTACATTTATTGCAGAGTAAAACTGGCAATCTGCTTTATAGATTGTACTTGTTCTAACAGGTTTATTCTACATATACAGTAGTCCAACACAGCCACATTTAAAACATCTTACACAACACAGTGCAAGATCCAACACTGTCACAATGAATCACAGGAAAAAGAGAGACACCCTGGGTTGTAGTTTGTTTGAAAAACCAACAGCAGATGGCATAAAAAGACTATCTATTAGTATTAAATATGAAGATACTAAACCTTCCCTCCTGATTTTAAATGTAAGGTATTTAAAGCTAGCACCAATCATTTTATGGGACATCTTGACTTTTTTCAGTTTATTCCTCTTTTAAGGCTATTGTGAACCTACATGTTATTTTACATGAAAGTTTCAAAAACTAGAGTGGGTTGGACAGTCAGTAACAGAACTAGACTTGTCTTGTGAGGCTGGGCCAATGAAGTAGCTGCCTTTGAAGTAATACTTGTGGAACACATGAACGCATGAGTAAGACATTCGCCCCAGTAAATAGCTGGTTGATAGCATTTTAAACCTAAATTATTTTATGTAAGAAAGTTCTGGTTTAAAATATAGGAATACAGCACAGTTGCATGTTTCCTTTAACATTACTAGAAAGTCAGCTGTACTAGACTCTGGCCTCTGACGCAATCATGCCTATCCTATGCAGTCTGACCCTGACTGCTAATTCCCCCACATGTATAACGGTGATGGCCAGTTTGCCTCCCTAAAAAGCACGTTCTTAAACTAGTTTAGAGTCCAGAGCTGCTTTTTGCAAGTTTCCGGTTTCCTTTTTGACACTCTGACATCAAATAATTCTACTTCTTTATATATGTAATTATTTTAATAAAATTTTGCTTCATGTAACATTTAGATTTTTACCCCTCAAGATGTGCAATCAATCTATTAGCTTATTCCAGAGGAGAATAAGTTCCCATGTTGAGTCTTGGTTCATCCAAAGGTTTCTTCCTCCAGTTTTAGGGAGTATTTCCTCTGTCGCCTTTGGCTTACTCACTTGGGGCTTGGACCCAGATTCTGTAAAACTGCTTTGTGACAACAACAATTATAAAACGTGCTTTGCAAAGTGCTTTATTGTGTGTGTGTGTGTGCTGAATAGCAGCTGGAGCTTTTTGTCATGTTACATATATCTCACCGGTTGATCAACCATCTATAAGTACTCTGTATGCACAATTCATCTCCATTTTTCTATTCATACTGACCAGTATTTCTTCCTTCTAACCCACAGAAATATTTGGTATTTCTCCCCTTTCAACTGGCTGTGTAAACAGCCTTTCTATAAATGTTCGAGGCGCTTTAGGGAGGACAGCAAGCCTGCAGAGCCTGTGGTACGCTAGGCAATGTTTTGCTGTGCTCTCCAATGTTTTGCTGTCTCCACCTCATAACTTAATGGCATTAACGTTTTTGTACCAGGTATCATAAGACACCTTTCAGACTCGTTCAAGCAGCCCACATATCATGTCCTTAATCAGTTACACTCATGGGTCAGCCCATGTGTATTGTGATACACTGTAAAATATATACAAATTTGTCTCTGCTTATAGATAACAGTATGTCAAACCAAATCTGCCCAAGTGCAAACCCCTCATCACACCTTAAAGTAGGTGTGCAAAGATTAACATTTAATACATTAGACCTGCCTGGTGAAAGAACTTTGTGTGCAGTGTAGAAATCTCCCTGCAGGCAAGTTTCAGGTCTTATGTTTGTAGGCAGGTATATAATTAGTGGACTGTGTGTAATTCTAGATTTGCTAGGGTTCTTCATTCCTGTCTTATCTAATTTAGCATACAATGACTCTTTGATTTAAATTCAAATGAACATTACAAAATTACAATGATCAAAAGACAGAGAATGCCGCCTATGAATGGAATTTACATTTAAACCAACAGGACATGTAACTTTTAACTGTTAAGGAATAACAACAATAAAATGCTTTGATGTTTGGTGTAATGACATAGCCAAGTGCTCTCAGATTTACTGATCACCACAGCACTTATAAAAACCCCTTAAGAATTCTCCCCCAGATGTGATTTTTGAGTATTCAGCTGCAGCCCTGGCAGCCCTGAGACTCGTAATTTTGCACATCTGAGTGACTTCCTTGCCGTAACACAATCTTGGGTTGGGCTTAGTCATTATTTGACATATTTACAGTCACTGAACTTTATTGTCTGGTATATATTATACCTGGTAAAAACAAAATAAAGAAACAAAACAAACAAAAAAACAACACTACAAGAATACTGCAGAAGAAACTTTTGAAGCAGTCCCTGTCAACACTTGTGTGCTTTACAACTAATACCATTTACAGTCACTGAACTGTATTGTCTTTGTAGCTTTTGTCCTTTTTCATGTGTTCCATCAAGGGATCAAACCGTCTCAATTTCACAGCAATATCAGCTTAAATCTTTACAAGACCTTTAAAATGTTTAAATATGTATTTACCCTTTTCAGTTATAGAACATTATTATTATTATTATTCCTAAATGACAGACGTGCCCCGTCCCGAGACAGGCGACGATGGTTCCGAGTCGAACGAGTATTTTGATTGGGTAGAAGTTAAACGGCTTAATGATGCATCTTGGGTAATGTAGTTTCCGTGGTTTGATGACGCGTAAGGCTGTGTTATATTTGCAAACATTGGGGAAACTGGGACAAGCGTGGAGCGGAGCAGGGGAGCCGTGTAGGACTGTTAAACCCGGGAAGAGTGTGCCTGTTCACACACCTACTCAAACCGGAGGAGCAACATGGATAAACACTTGAGTTGCAGCAGTGCAGAGAGCGCAGCGACTCACACGAATTCAAGCAGAAAACTCTCCCGCAGCCTCGCCAGCTCGGTCTCTCCTCCATCCAGCACGGAGACACTGGACAGGCGAGTGTACTTTACTTCACCGTCTTGGGGAAAGATAGCTTAAGATCTTCAGGTCACGCAGATAAATTAGATTTTCTTTCGCGGTTTCTACCCCTGGGGCTACATATCACTCAGGCTGGGAGAAAGAAGAGCAGCAATGGAGCTGTTGTTCTGAATGGCACCTCAAAGATTGTGTAATAATAGTTTATTACTTGAGACAAACTTACTTTTGTTTCAACTAATAAGCTGGAGTTTGACGTGGTAAGAAACTTTCCAAAGCAGCAGCAGCAGCAGTAGTGGTTATGTGAGCCTAAGTTCATACTATCTTAAACCTAAATATAGCCATTTTATTTTACATCCAAAAAGACCAGGGAACCTCCACACGTCATGAGTGTGAAATATAGTGGTGAATAAGCTGGGAACAAAAAATCATAAAATATATATATTAGCAAAGCAGACAATGTTTTTCTTGTTTTTTTCGGCAATTAAAATGCTTAACCCTGTGCCATGATCGTTATTTATGGATAAGACCTCACCTCTGGAGGACAGGTGTCCAGCTTAGTTTAGTTGATCCCCTCAAGTACACAGCTGAGTTAAACCAGGTGTGTATGAGAATGGAAATCACCTGACTGTGCTGGGCACCCCTGGTTTAGACTATAACTTAATTGCAAAATTCCCATTAACCAGTATCTGTATCATCGTGGCAGCATATTTTGTGTAACATCTTTTAATTTTCTGGGCAGTAAGCTCTTCTAACAACTTCTTTCTTCTGTCTTCACACATTTCTCCAAAACCCGTCAAAATAAATGAATTTGTTTGCTTATAAGTAAACTGAGTTTCAAAGACTGAGTTATACTAAGGATTTTTTTTGGTTTGTTTGTTTGAATCGGTGGTGTTCTCCTTTGGCAAACTAAAAACTTTTTTTTCTTTTTTAGTCCAACAGGTGCCCATGTTGAATGGTGCAAACAATTAATTGCAGCAACAATCTCAAGTCAGATTTCGGGGCCCATCACAGCTGAAACCGTCTCTCGTGATTATAAGGTATACGTGTGTTTGAGTGCATGTGAGTGTGAAGGAGAATGAAACAGCAACATTCTTCAGGAGCTTGCAATGTGTCTGCTTAGGAAATTTGTCAGATGCTTCAAGAGCTTCAGGTTACAAGATTTGACAAAAGACTATTCTTTTGTAGTTCATGTCCATGTTGTCCACTAAGAAATGGTGGTGAGATTCCACAAAAAAATCATGTGAAGTGATAAAGTGCATCTTGTTTCAGTACATTAAGTCTGTAAGCTGGGAGCAGAGGATTTATAAAACACTGTTTTTGGCTTCTTGTGCCTCACCCTACTTAGAATTGAATATCTATCCTTTTATGCAAGACCCAGCTTACTGCAGACAGAGAGAGAGTTGTTTTGGCTGTTAAGTCCTGTGCAAATGAATGTCTCTCAAGTGAACTTACTCAGTCAGTGAAATACAAAAATATAGATTTACGACCCCAGAGTTTTCCCTAGGTCTTCCCAGGAGCTAAGAATATTGAGGGAGTTCTGCAGATGGTGGTTCTGGTTATCCTTGAAGTTAGTTTTTAGAACCTTTAAAAGTCTCATTATCACTAGCAAGTTTTAAATCAGGTATCCTGAAAATTATCTTCCTGCATTTTCACTGTTTAAAGTGTGGGTATTTATGTGGTTTCTGTGCATTAAAACTGAGTGTCTAAATGAAATTATAGAAAACATGAAACTCTATTCCCTTACTTTTATTAAATAGTAGCAAACTCCAGTAAGCCCATCAAAACTGCTACTCAGCACTGCATGTGTAAATTATTTACAGCTTTGAACTGAAGTTTTGAAACGTGGATATAGTCATAGAACACAATCACAAAATACACAAAACTCTGCCCTGCATGTGTCAGCTTGAAATAAAACTAAGCCTAATGGCCTGGGCTGTCTGCTAGATTTAAAATGTGTTAGGAGAATGCAAGATAAATTGTATCTGAAGTTTGTGTGGACATTTAGGACCACTCACCACTTTCTCTTGTACTTGCACTTTACCATTCTAGTAATTGAAAGTACAATAGTGTTCCCAGGTCATCACAACACTTTATTTACACACTTGTATAAATCTTCTCTTTCGCAGCCTCACAGGCACATATAAGCCTCGTCTTATCCTCACTACTTTGGCTTCGGGTTAATTTTAGAATTTGTGCGATTCTTGTTCTTGCAGAGCCAATGGCCTAACTCCAAAAAGTTATCTCACCTCTTCCATAAGTATATTGCTAATTGTATTCTTGGGGCTCAAGGCAAAAAACTTATGGCAATGGTGTTTCAGTCTGTTGCTGCAAAGTTATTTTAATTCGCCCTTCTTTACACTATATGTTGTTAAATTTCTTTTTATACAGTACTGTGCAAAAGTTTTAGGCAGGTGTAGAAAAAATGCTGTGAACAGAATTCTTTCAAAAATGGAAATGTTAATCACTTATTTTCATCAATCAACAAAATGCAGTGAATGAACAAAAGAGAAATCTAAATCAAATCAGTATTTGGTGTGACCACCCTTTTCGTTCAAAACAGCATCAATTCTTCTAGGTACACTTGCACACAGTTTTTGAAGGAACTCGGCTGGTAGGTTGTTCCAAACATCTTGGAGAACTAACCACAGATCTTTCTATGAATGTAGGCTTCCTCACATCCTTCTGTGTCTTCATGTAATCCCAGACACACTCGATGATGTTGGGATCAAGGCTCTGTGGGAGCCATAAGAATTGATGCTGGTTTGAAGGCAAAAGGTAGTAACACCAAATATTGATTTGATTTAGATTTTTCTTTCATTCGCTCACTTTGCATTTTGTAAATTGATAAAAATAAACAATCATTATTTATATTTCTGAAAACATTCTTTGTTTACATTTTTTTTGCACAGCACTGTATTTCAAAGGGCAAATAAGAACTCGGTTGAATGTTTATTATAAAAATATTTGTCCTTTTTTTGAGTAAGGATTAGTGTTATGGAACTTCTAGCAGATCAAAGAACCAAATCAAATCTCCTCAAGAGCTAACTTTGGCCCAGGGGCTACACCTTGGACAGCCCTGTTATACATGCACTTTTTAAAATGTGTATTTACAGGTTGCATCATATCTATCAGTGGAACCACCCCAGGACCATTATTGACTTATTGACTCATTATCTGGGTGGTGGACCATTCTCACCACTACATTTGCAACAATATGATCATTTGAGCTGCACAGGTGTGTAAAGTCAAATCAGCTTTTTTTCAGTAGCTTCATACTCTTTAGTGTTCCGTGTATTGAAAACTATTTAATTTGTTTGTATAGTTTTCATTCCAAATTTGTGCCAGTATGCCTCAGGTCTTTTATCAGTGAATTCTGGCCATAGGACCACTTTTGGATTTATATTTTTTGCAGTCTATTCACAAATGCGTTTTGGGGCAGCTAGTTAAAAACACCATCAATACTGTTGCGCTTATACAGCACATGCCACCCTGTACCAAGAAATTACTATAGAAATTACTATAATGAATTTGGATTTACAAAGAAGTGCTCATATTTTGACCTTTTATTGGTTTGAAACACTCTGGTTCCTGGTCTGCATAATTATTTGGAAACTCTAACAATGTCTGACATTTTACTGACATTGTCCCTCATTGTAAATTTGATGCCTGTAATGTGAAAAGTCATGCGGCTGCCTGAATGGTTCTCACTGTCCTAAAACCTATTGTCAGAGCACCCACTGTGTGGTATGGTCACTGGGATGATTTCTCAAAATTGTCCCCCCCTTTTGTTCCTTCTCTTCTTTTATCTGTCTCTTTTACTTTTTTGGGGGGGGGCATTTTCCACTGTAGGACTATGATGTTGGTGTTAAAGGATTTCTCTTGGACAGCAATCTTCAGCCAACACCCTCTTCCTTGGCAAGTCTATGTGTTTGTGTGAATGTGTGTGAATTTGTATTTCCTTACACCCAAAATGACTAAACATTCTAAGATATAGTATTGAACCTAACGCTAATAACAGCAGATATCATCTACAGAGCTTCTTTCTCTGTGCAAAGAAAGCAAAACTATGAGCCATTAGATTGAAATATTAAAGATTACCTCTGCATATGGACCTAACCTTGATTAAAGGAATGGGCCTTTTCACAAAAGATTACTAACTGTGAGAAAAAATTACTGAGTTAATTGACTTAATTCTAGGTGAACCTGGTCAGAGCTTTTCTTTAGACTCTTCAGCTCTATGTGGATCTGTGTGCCAACAAGGAAAAAAAAAATCATGTCTACAGCTTTATAAGAAACTTTCATCTAACATCTGCCATGTCCTGCCAAGCTCTGAAACCCTGCTTCTCCATTTCCATGAGAATTATTTAGATTATTATTATATTATATTATTATTTAGAGCTGCAAGAGACCATTGTACGCTGGATAACGACCCCATCCTCCACAGCCTTTCCCTGATCTACCCCTTGGCCAGCTGCTGGGCAGCAAACAGAAAGTCTTAATTTTCTTCAGCCTTCTCCATTCTGTAAGGCTTGCAAGATATCTTGGCCATTGTAGGATGGGTTGTCATCCCTGCTGAACATTCACAGTATGGTTGTTTGAGCTGGACCTGTATGGATCAAGTCTCTCATAATTAGTGTTCTTTTCTGTTACCAAACTTGATCACATTTATTTTCATTCATGTTAAAAGCTAAACTTCTCTGGAGCTGCACTGTTGTTTGGTAACTGCAGCTATACAAGCTTTGATTATTAGGGCAAAACTTTGACTTGTGGTTTGTTAGATTCATGTTTAGTTCAGCACTTGTGAACTAAAACACTGATTGAAATGGAAACGTGTTTCTAATGGATGACTACAATGCTTCAAAACAATTTTGAAGGGTGAGTTTTACAATGAAAAGCATTGTTACATGATAGCTTTTTAGAACAGAATTTAGTCCTTTTGTGGATTTAACTGCTGAAGCTGCTAAACCACTCTCAACAAGTTATATAAGTTATACAAGTATATATCTCAGCAACTGAATTAAGCTAACATGTTGATCTGGATCTGAATTTGAAAATTGCATTTCATTTCTGAGCCTAGGGCTTTCAATGAGTGTTACTATTGAAATGTATTCTCTTACTTTAAAAGCAGCTGTCTTTTCAGGTTAATTTTTAAACTGCAGTGGTACATAGGCAAATGTACTGGCGTTTATTCTTGTTTATTTTAAAACCCAGCCACTGGATAGGATATTTTGCTTCAGGCCATAACACAATGGGAATGGGAGTGGTTGTACTATCTAAAGCTGTGCTTGGCTGCTTAAAACCTTCATAAAACTAAATGGAAGAGTATGTCTGTCAACCATATAACAAAATGGCTGTTAGACTGAGTGAATAGATGTTCAAATGGTAGCAGGGCAGAAAGCTTCACTGAAGGAAGGGAATTTGTAATCACCAATGAGGGAATGCAATGAATAACATGAGTGGTTGCAGAGGGAAACCTCATGCAACATATTCTTGTAACCAGTAATTTTGTGAGCCATTTATATTTTTGCAGGCATTAGACTTCACTAGGAGATCTTTTTCAGGAACACATTGGTTGGCATTTCTGTGTTGTGCTGGTGCTGTAATTACATTTAATTGGTAAAGCATCCTTGTCTCACAGTCACTCGCATTTTTTTCACTAATTGCTATTCTTACCTGAGTTGGTCTTGGTCCTCTCTTGCTTTGAGTCTAGTTTTGTAGCTCATACTGTGATAACATTCTTTTTAACACATCACCAACTGATTTACATTCACGGCATTTAGCAGACGCTCTTATCCAGAGCGACTTAAGAGACCCAGTGGTGGTAGTGCCAGAGGTGGGATTCGAATCTGGGACCTCTTGAGCCATAGGTCCATAGGCAAGTATCCTACCTGTGTGTGTGTTCGTTCATCGAGACTTGTTTTTTTTTTGTGTGTGTGTTAAGGCACTGAGGGAAGGTAATAAGCAAGCACAGCTGGAGGAAGCTCCTCGTGTACCTGGCGAGACCATCAAAGCAATAGGTAGGTAAGGTAAAGTTGCTATGCCAGTCATTAACCTTTAATGAGTGTCATCTTTAGTGATTATCTTTAATAGCAATTAATGATTTAGCAAATTAGCAATTACAGTTGAGGCCAAAATTATTAGCCCCCCAGGAATTATGGAAAATTTTTCGAAACTCCTTCCCAATGCTTGCAGCATTGATGAAACTTGATATAAGCAAACATTCACCAGTGCTATTTAGTAGCTTTTGGTACATTTTGTAATATAAAATACATTTTTAGGCTTGTTTTATATCAAATATAGTAAGGTGAGGTGGACAAAAATATTAGCCCCATGTGAATGTTTGCTTTCAAAACACCCCTACAGTAATTAACCAATCAGCTTTGAAACCACACCTGTGCAGTCAATTGGCTTCCTAACAACATTCAATCAGCAGAAAAAGACTCCAAGGAACAGGGCACTTGAACACGAGAGGGACTACTGTTACTCACCATGCCAAAGACAAAGGAAATCAGTCTGGAGCTCAGAAAGAAGATGGTAGAGGCTCATGATGAGGGGGAAGGCTACACTGCCATTTCCAAGCGATTCACAGTGTCTAGAACTGCTGTGCGTTGCATCCTTGCCAAGTACAAGCAGACAAGTTCTATAAGAAACAAACCTGGCCATGGCCGTAAGCGCAAGATTTCAAGAACTCTGGAGAGGAAAATAGTTAGAGATGTCAGCAAGGAGCCCTGGACATCTGCCAAGATGATTGTTGCTGACCTGGCCTCTTCTGGGGTTGATGTTTCAAGTAACACAGTTGTGAGGGCTCTTCATCATGGTGGGCATCAGAGCCATCGTCCCAGAAGAACCCCTTTACTCAAAGAGCGCATCACAGCCCGACTGAGGTTTGCCCGTGAACATTTGAAAGGTAAAGATGAGTTTTGGAAGTCTGTGCTTTGGTCTGATGAGACTAAACTGGAACTGTTTGGGCACATGGATGTTGCTTATGTTTGGCGAAGAAAGGGAGAGGCCTTCTGCTCTAGGAACACAGTTCCCACAGTTAAACGTGGTGGGAGCATCATGCTGTGGAGCTGTTTTGCAGCCTCAGGCACAGGGAACCTTGTTCGGGTGCATGGTATCATGAAAAAAGAAAATAATGTTGACATTTTGCAAATGCAGAAATCTGCTCGTAGTCTAGGCTTAGGTCGTTGCTGGGTCTTCCAACAAGACAATGATGCAAAGTCAAGTCAAGACCCAAAGCATACATCGAAATTAGTCCAACAGTTCCTCAAGGATACCAAAACTATTGAGTGGCCTGCACAGAGCCCAGCCCTCAATCCTATTGAGAATCTGTAGTGGGTGCTCAAAGTGAATGTCCATGCTCGGAAACCATGCAATTTGGACCAGCTAGAACAATCTGCAATGGAAGAATGGGCCAGAATCCCTCAGGAGACCTGTGCCAACCTAGTACAGAACTACTCTAAGAGATTGTTGTCAGTTGTGGCTCAGAAGGGGTAGACTATTGACTATTAATGGCCAGGGGGCTAATAATTTTGGATTTCATTTTTGCCCTTTCTTGTTTCAACTCGGTGTATCAATCAAATATCCTAATTAAACTTGGTGGACATCGTTTTTTATAGTGTACACTTGTTGTTAATGGTCATTTTCGTGGAGAAATCAAGAGTGTTGTCTAATTTCATATGTCATTAAGCCCCAATCACTTTTACTGTGTAAATCCAGCTAGCATAAATAACTTAATTTTATTAAAAGTTTAATAAACTCTCAATTAAAGACTTAAGGTGAAAGTTAGGAATAATGCAGTGTTTTTTATAATACGAGCCATGTGTGTTTTTTTTTTTTGTTCTTGTTTTTTCTTTACAATTTTAAAACAGAATCATGCTGACCAGCTTAAGCGTCACATCAGATACTTTAAATTATAATGACATCACAAGGCAAATCTCAGCTGCAGTGTATTGCCACAGAATTAAAATTGCACTAAATTATGTGTATAGCTCTCATATGTTATGAACTGAAGTGTGAAACCACACCCACATTAGATTTTGGATTTCAATCAAAAAAAAATATATGCATATGTTTGTATAAATTCTCAGAATATGTCTCTGATCAGATTATGATGGTCAATAATATTTAAAAAAAGTTTGTAGACAAGCATAAATGTTCAGAGGGAGGAAAACGTACCTAGTATTTTAATCAAGTTTTGTAGTTCCACGTATTCTACTGTTCTCTGCACATTTCTAAATTAAATGCATATTATTCGATTAGAATATTGTTTTAAAAATGCAGACATGCTCTTTTCTTACAGCCAAAGATGTAATGTACATCTGTCCTTTCTCTGGTGCTGTCAGTGGCACCTTGACCATCACAGACTACAAGCTATACTTTAAAAGTCTTGTTCGGGTGAGCCAAATCTTCTGTCTTTCTGTTCAAGACAAGTCTGTTAAACAAAACGTAATATAATTTTCTGTATAAATGTATATAAATGTAAATTAATATACATTTATACAGAAAATTATATAAGTGTATCTTTGTAGTTAGCAAAATCAAATGGTACAAATTCTACTGTTCTCTCCTGCCTTAAGAATAAATGATCATTAAACACACAAGTATTCTGTATATGTATAAGGCTGTTGTTATTAAATATTCTTTTATTCAGATAATCAGTACATGATATGATTGCACATATAATCAATAGTTCATATAATGCAATTTGATAACATTCTGCTCCATTTTGTAGGATCCTCCTTTTGTTTTGGATGTGAATCTTGGAGTTATTTGCAGGTTGGAAACTATTGGGGTGCAGAGTCATGGAGAAAACGCTCAGGGCTTAGAGATAGTGTGCAAAGTAAGCAGAATCTTATTATCATAACCTGTACCCACACTCATGTAATACATTTTATTAAACTGAAGTACTGTCATAAAATCTCTTGTGTACTTCAAGGATTTGAGAAACCCAAGGTTTGCCTATAAAAAACAAGAACAAAGCAAGCTGGAAATCTTTGAGATGTTGTCCAATTATGCCTTCCCTCTCTCTCATGACTTGGTAAGCACAATATTGTTTAAGGCCAGTTATAAATGTTGATTTTATTTCTGATGTTTTATAATGGTTTAATGCAATCTAAGTTTTATTTATAATTAAATACATTATACATTATATATTTATAATTAAATATATATAAAATTAATGTAAAAATTAAATACATTGGAAAACCACAAAGAAGAATAATCTGCAAAAAATTATTTATACTTTTCCAGACACAATATTTTGAACAATATAGTAAGATGCAGTGCATGATACTTTATAATAATATCAAGGTTAATAAATAAATAAATTTGATTCTTTCTCCTAAAGTCTACCCTCTTTGTTTGCAGCCTCTCTTTGCTTTTAAGTATAAGGAAAAGTTCCCAATTGATGGCTGGAAGGTCTATGATCATGTAACTGAATACAAGCGACAGGTAACACTTTTTCAAAGCACCACAATAACAGATTATATAACATCATGGGATATTTAGTTCCAGTATTTCCTATCAGGAAACAGCCCTATGGCTGACCACAATATGCCAAAGAAAATATTGATCTTTGAAAGATAGAACATAGCAGGCGGTACCCAGAAAATTGCTTTACTTACAAGGGAAAAGAATGATTATCCAAGTTATAGAAAAAAAAAAATTTCAACAAGACAACACCAAATCTGCAGCATGTCCAGTTTACAGAATGTTTATGACTTGGAGGTTGTTTCTGTTTGTATTCACATTTGTGCCATTCCTGAGTTATTCTGAGTAGCAGCTGCTCATTGCAAAGTAAGTTGTCTTTAAGACAAACATGTCATTACCTGATAGAATAGCAGATAATTGTAACTGGGCCATTATTCCTTATCACTTCTTTTACTGCTGCTAACATTACCTTATTTGTCATTTGTTTCATTTGTGTATAGTGTACAGGGTGTGAATTTGCAAGTTAAGACTATCACAGCATAGTGTATAAGCATTTCATTTTTTTTTTTTATTTGTGGTTGTGTCTGCCAATGTGTGTTGCACAGGGTCTGCCCAATGAGAGCTGGATCATTAGTAAGATTAACAGTAGTTTTGAGTGGTGTGAGACATACCCAGCATTGCTTGTTTTGCCTGCAAGTATAACCGAAGAGGAGCTGAGAAGGGTGACTGCCTTCAGGGCAAAACGCCGCTTTCCTGTAAGTAATACCAGTTGAAGGATAGGAGCCAGTTTTAATTATGTACATCTTTGCACAATTTTAATTCTGCCATTATAATTATATTGTTTTTAAACAACACTATTATTTTAGCAGTAATTGTATGAGCCAATACACTAATTTTGTAATTACAAGAGCTACAGTTTTTTCTGCCAGTATTTCAACATTGTTGTTATAGCCAGTATGAATAAATACGTGGAGAAGCATCAGATTCAGAAGCATGATGTGTACATGATGAAACATGAAACAGGGACAACTTATAGGCTGTTTGGCACACCAGAAAAAAATTATGGTATATCAAAAAATAACTCTTCGTATAATTTTAAAGCACTACTTTAAAGTATCAGTATCACATTTATCACTATTAGAATTCACCGTTCAATCCTAAATAGTAATAAATTTGTGTAAATAGTAATAAATATTCTTTTTTTTTTTTTAGGTATTATCATGGATTCATCCTGAGAGTCAAGCAGCTATAGTGCGTTGTGGTCAGCCTCAGGTTGGCCCCTCAGACCGCCGATGCAGAGAGGATGAGCGATATCTACAGACCATCCTAGACGCCAATGCCCAGTCACACAAGCTCTGCATCTTTGATGCCCGACAAAGCAATGTCGCGGACACAAACAAAGTAAGAAAAGTCACTCCGCAATATCAGAACCCATCATGAGGCGTTTCAAAGGGCAAACTCTGTAGAAGATATAAGAAGTCAGATTGATTGGAAAAAAGTTCTAGTGGCTCAATTATATTCATTAAAATCATATGTGGAATAATGTGTGGAATCAGACTCATCTTCAGGTTATGGTTAATTTATTTTTAAAACAGAATTTAAAAGCTAATTAAGCTCCCAATAAACTTGGTTCCATTCAGTGCTGAAGTTCATTTTAAAATGATATAAAGGCATAAGAGAGGTTGGAATTAGATTTTTTTCCTAATTCAGAAGCAAGTGTTTATGTAAATTATTTATTTTTCTTATAGGCCAAAGATGGTGGTTATGAGAATGAGAGTTTCTATCCTAATGTAGAGCTGAACTTTCTGGAGATTCCCAACATTCATGTCATGAGGGAATCCTTACGCAAGTTGAAGGAGGTGGTGTATCCTGCCATTGATGAGCAACGATGGTTTTCCTCTGTAGATTCCACACACTGGCTTGAGTACATCAGGGTGAGGAGTGTGCTTGTTTTTATATCAAGGCTTACTTACAGACAGAAAGACACAAATAATTTGCTTCGTTCAGTTTTTTTCAAAAACCCTTTTTGTCCTCCATTTGCAGTTATTGAAAATTAAGAAAACATTTAAGCACACAAAGGTCATTACCATCTATATGAATTAGATATCCAAGATTAAAGATGTCAAATGACCTTCTGTTTGTAGCTATTACTGGTTGGTGCTGCCCGGATTGCTGATCGAATTGAGTCTGGAAAGACGTCAGTGGTGGTGCACTGCAGTGATGGATGGGACCGCACAGCCCAACTCACCTCTCTAGCTATGCTGATGCTAGACTCATATTATCGCTCACTAAGGGGCTTCCAGGTGCTCTTGGAGAAAGAGTGGCTCAGCTTTGGACACCGTTTTGCTTCAGTAAGGATGCTTAGAGAATGAAACAGATTTTACTTAAGTACTTACCATACTTGTGCACAGTTTACAATTACAGAAAATAGTTAATTTGTTTCTCTGCATCATTTGATTGCTATTTTAACTCTCTTCCATAATGGTCAGGAACCCTACAGGATCACAGGCGATGGATCATTCTCATTAAAGTAGTAACACTTGTTCCACAGTGTATTGGACAGAATTTTTGCCCTCTATATTAGACATATCTATCATGTTGGTCCATCATGCAGATATAATAATGTAGTAATATACTATTATATACTACAAATATACTGATGAAAGTTTTTGTGATGTTCCACAGATTGTTTTAGCAGTCAACTCTGCAATGAATACATTCATGCACACACATGAAAACGTTCCACTACCATGTAGTCACTGCTTTGCTAAGGATGATTCTTTACTCACATAATACCTACTCAGTAGTAGTCATTGCCATTGATGTAGGTTAAAGTAAATTATATGTCAAATCTGATTTGAAAAGGTGTGAATACTGCTGTGGAAAAGAAATCTCATGCTGTATTTCAACCCTGTAATGGGAATGTGTTGTAACTATAAGTCAAGTCAAGTAGGATTTTACCGTCATTTCAGCCATATACACAGTGCATTGTGAAATGAAATAACATTCTTCCAGGACCCTGGTGCTACACACGAGACAACATAAGACACAACATAATACACAAGACAAGGCAACAAGTGCAGACAACAAAAGACAGTACAATAGACAGTACATTTATCTGTAAGAAGGCCACAATGTTCCAGAACAAAGCAGCCCAGGTTGTTGGGCAGTGTAGCAGTGTGACGGAGCAGCGTTATCAGTAAAGTGCAGAGTGCAAGAAGAAAATAAATAGATAATGATAGAAATAGATGAATAATGGGTGTGGAGACATTAGTGGTTTAAAAGTCTGATAGCCAGGGGGAAGAAACTATTTCCCGTCCTGGAAGT
This sequence comes from Hepsetus odoe, assembly GCA_017165825.1. NCBI lineage: Eukaryota > Metazoa > Chordata > Actinopteri > Characiformes > Hepsetidae > Hepsetus > Hepsetus odoe. Next base: position 6,049,194 of record CM029381.1, on the reverse strand, counting down.
AGAGGCCCGGATGGCAGGAGGGAGAAGAGAGTGTGGGATGGGTGAGAGGGATCATCCACAATGCTGGTTGCTTTGTGGGTGCACCGAGTGGTGAAAATGTCCTGTACAGAGGGCAGAGAGACCCCGATGTTCTTCTCAGCTGTTCTCACTACCCGTTGTAGGGATTTGCGGTCTAAATAAAAAGTATAGTACTTATAAATAGTAATTAATTAATTAAATTTAATCAATTGTGTTGGAAAACTAGAGGGGGGTGCCCTGTAAATATCTCATTAATTACTCTAATTATGTGTTAACTGTGTCCCACCCCTCAGCGTGTAGGACATGGCGATGAGAACCACGCTAATTCAGAGCGCTCTCCTCTTTTTGTGCAGTTTATAGACTGTGTCTGGCAAATGACCAGACAGGTGAGTAGTGTTTATGTATCAATAATGAATTTTGCATTAACAGCAGTAAAAAAAGGAAAAAAAGTAACATTACTATTAGCAGTAATTACTGTTACGAACAGAACCTCCAAGATAAGTCAGCCTTTGATTTGTGTCATCTAATATTTTGACTTTCACGCCTTAGTTCCCCTCAGCATTCGAGTTCAACGAGCTGTTCCTCATTACTGTGTTGGATCATCTCTACAGCTGCCTTTTTGGGACATTTCTTTACAACAGTGAGCAAGAACGTGTATCAAAGGCAAGAGTTCATATAATCTAGGGCATCTATTGGATCACACAGGAGGAACTGTCTAGATAGGATGATCAGCTACCTTTTTAAGATAAGATTTAATTTTTGATTATTTGTTTTTTGGACACACATTTAGCCAAGACTTACTTAAGGAAAACTAAGGTTGTGTTCAATTGAAAAAGCACTAAATTTTATAGAAATCAGTTTGTGTAGTGCACATTACCCCAAGGACTTCAATGTAAAAATTAACATGATAAAACATTTCGAAACAAATATTAATCATCCAACAGTTCTGAATGCAGTAAAACAATTTTTTTTCCTAAAAGGCTTTATAATGCTGAGACCATTTCTTGGTCTTGTTAAAGCTGAGCATCAGATATCTGTGGTTGCTGAGAACTCCTGATGCAAGTCTGACTTGAAATGGGCTGTCTCATTATTTCGATATTGGGATATTATTCATAGATCATTATATTGTGTGCTCATAATAGCATGGTTAGCAGATATGAAGTTTTTGTTGACTTCCTTAACATCATTTTGAATTTGAACAGTTTTTCCAATATCATCTCATTCCACACTGAAACACTAGAAAAATCCTTTAAAAGTTGGGTCAGGGCAGGCAAAAGTAACCACACTTTGAAGATTAATGGTAAATATTTTTTTTTTTAGCTGTGCTTAATCTGACCAGGGGCATGAATAAGGTTTAAAAAAAAAAAAAAAAAAAAAGATCCATTTTGATTTCTGCTTGACTTTGATATTAGTTGACTCTCTTTCCAGGAAGTGTTTACAAAGACTGTTTCTCTGTGGTCCTACATAAACAGTCAGGCTGAGGATTTCACCAACCCACTTTATGTGAACTATGAGCATCATGTCCTTTATCCAGTAGGCAGTTTAAGGCACTTGGAGCTCTGGGTAAACTACTATGTACGCTGGAATCCCCGCATGAGGCCGCAGGCGAGTACTGTATAGAGGATTTATGAAAGAGAAGGGATTGTGAAAAACAGCACAGCACTCAGTGAGCCCCAATGAAATGACTCCTTGGCATTTAACTCATTCACACCTTGTGGTAGGGAATAGCTATATCCAGTGCCAGGGAGTAGTCATGGGGACAGTACCCTACTCGAGTGTACCTTAGGGCAACTAGGTCCAGGATTTTGGTCCTGGGGCCTAGTCTTTAACCACTAGTTCTCTGCTGCGAAACTGCAAGCAAAACTGTATAAATATGTCTGTGTTTAGTTATACACGACCATTACAGCGTTGCTTCTAAACTTCTAAATCTATTACATTTAGAATGTATTTGTACTAATGTATTACATTTAATATAAGTAAGCTAGGAACAAATGCAATTAATACTTGAGCCATTGGCCATGCTTTCCTGATTGTTTCAATACTAATGTAATATTCACTTTTGTAAAAAGTTAAAAACCTGTCTTATCAAAACATTATCTATCTCAGAGTAAAAGTATGAAATGCTTGATGTACTAATTTGTCATAAGTTAAAGTTCATCTCCACTGACCCGTCTTTGTCTATGTATTGTTTTCTCAGATGCCTGTTCACCAGCATGTGAAAGAACTTTCATTTGTTAGAGCAGAGTTACAGAGAAGAGTTGAGGAGCTCAAGAGAGAGGCCTCCTCATCTTTTTCCCACTCTTCTTCCTCAGATCTTGTGGGAACAGCAATGCACACCACTGTGTAATACATGTTTCCACATGTGAATCAAGCTGATCAGCATAACCCTGGAGGAACAGAAAAAAATGGCATAAGAACATGTCTTAAACATTTAAGTTCACCAGCTGTACAAAATGTATTACTACAGCATGTGTGTTATCTAATTACTAACATATTTTCTTAAAATTAACATGGACATTATATACATATTCTGTGATGTATTTACTAAGCCTTCCCCTTTACCATTAATATATATTTACTTATAGGATTAGAACCTCCTGTTTGTAAAATATTATGTCTAGAAGTAGAAGGATTCAAGAGAGCAGTCTGTTATTTATATAAATTAACCAATAACAAAGTTGTAAACTTGCAAACAACCTGATAACATGCTGAACACCTGAATTAGCATGCAAGTCTTCTGTAGGTCTTTCGTTATTGCAAGTAACCATGAACTTATATAGTCATACCACTGCTAACAGATCTTTTTGTCATTTGTATTGTGCCACAAAACAATTTAATTCAGTTCAATTCATAGTCAGTCGCATGCAGCTGCAAAAATAGAAGTAAATAGGAAATAGGAGTTGCCCTGAAAAACCACCTTACCTGCAGTTTCCTCCCTTTCCCTGCTCCATAATCATATAATTGAGTGATTCTCAACACTGATTTTGGAGTACATCTGTGCTGCAGAGTTTGTTGTATGTTACCTTATCTATCTCACATAATTTAATTACCTAATTATCAAAATCTTAATGTATAGATCAAGCAGAAAAGAAAAACTAATGGCTAGATAGGGATACTGCAGGACCACATATGGAAATCACTACTGAAAGAAATACAATTAAACTATTTTTAAAGATAATTTTGATACATAATAATGTCCTGTTAGTTTTTTTCTAATAACATGAGTGATATACATTGCTGCTAAAGACCTGATTGCACCAGCCAAACATCAAAAAATAAAAACCCAAATATGTGCTTGGTGTGCCATATCTGTTTGTGCTTGTAGAGTAAATCAAGAATTTGTGACATTTTAGAACTGCCCTGATCAAGGCAAGCTCTCACATGGCAAAAGGTGGGGGAAAACACCCTGGACAGGTTGCCAGTCCATCACAGGACATATATTTAATTATATTTATTTGTGCATATTTAGCATCTAACAAGTAATGATACTTAAATGTACATTATTGCATCTGTGTATAACTTTCTTAGCTTTAAAATAATAAAATGATTTGGCTAATAAACATAATTGGCCTACTATAATACTGTGTTAATATAGTAGGCTTTGCATGTAATATAGTAGGCTTTGCAGAGCAGCACTGCAAGAAGGAGCTCCATGAGTGTTCTGAAATAACAGTCCTCTGAAAGACCAGTTTTATTTCTGTGGAAAAAAGCTTTTTTCATGCTACAATGTAAGAATAACTGAACCTTCAGTACAGACATAAAAGTTCAACAGAACATGCTACCAAAATGAAAATATTCAAATTTATTGCATAAGAAATTGACAGGTTCTCTCTTTGTTTTCTAAATGTAGAAATTCAACATTTTGATACATTTCCTATGTCCCCTGAAACTTTTTTATGCCTTGGCCTGAATTGCAGGCTTTGAATACTGTGTTTCTGATCAAACAACTGAATCCTCATTTTTAATTACAACCTTAAAATAATTCTGTCTACACTTTATATTTAGATCATTTTAGCATATTGTTTTATATTGTATATATTTTTCAATAAAAATATGGCTGTTAATTTTGCTATTATCTTACCGTAAGTTAACCTTAACTCCTTTATGATGTAATAGGACAGATGAATAAAGCTGGCTAGACAGAATAGAAGTGATAATAAAAACATTTTAAATTTAAGATACTTAAAATATTTACTTAGCAACATGTTTTCATTTTAGCTTAGCTGTTGTGGTAAGCGTACAACCAAATTCAAGATCATGTTGAACACAAAGTCATGTTTTCAACAGTTTCTTCATTAAAAATTGAAAAAAGCAACTGACTCTGCCAAAAATTTGAATGATCATAATTACATTTGTGGAGATTTAGTGATCAGCTCTGTTGCTAAATTTATTCACCTCCATCTTTCAGCTCTAACACTGAACTCAACTCGACCAGTCAAATGCACAATGTTTAATAGACAAGGTTAATGCCAGTCTGATAACCTGAATTTTATTTAGAGTAGAGTAGAGTAATCTTTTATTATCCCACAAATGGGAAATTTGGGCATTACAGGGCTCTTATAAAGGTGACAGAGAATATAGAAAGGTAGATGTACAGAAAAAAAAGAAAAGAAAAATATAAAGAATGAGGAACAAGTACAGGAGCTATAAATAAATTATCTATCTAATATATATAAAGGCGACCATATATACAGTACACAGTAATAAGTTTTAAATAAATTATAAATAAGTAACAACATATATGTAATAATAATATACAATTATAATATATGATAATATATAATAATAAACAAGCAACGTCCAAAATGTTATGTTATGATGATGAATTGTGGAGTCTGATGGCTGCAGGTAAGAATGACCTGCGGTAGCGTTCCTTCTTACACTGCGGATGTAAATGTCTGCTGCTGAACGAGCTGCTCAGTGCTCGTACAGTCTCGTGTAGGGGGTGGGAGGTGTTGACCATGATGGATGTTAGTTTGGATAACATCCTCTCCTCCCCTAACTGCTTGATGTATTTGAGCGGGCAGTCCAGGACAGAGCTGGCCCTCTTGACCAGTTTATTTAGTTTCCCTCTGTCCCTCTCTGCGACTCTTCCACACAAGCAGACCATAGCATAAAAAACAGCCGACGCTACCACAGAGTCATAAAAATGACCTCATGAGATTTCTGTTTACCCCAAAGGACCTCAGCCGCTTTAGCAGGTGTAGACGACTGAGGCCCTTTTTGTACAGAGCATTTGTGTTTGTGGACCAGTCCAGTTTATTATTGATGTGGACACCCAGGTATTTGTACTCCTCCACCATTTCAATGCACAAACCCTGGATGTCCACCGGTGTAATGGGGGGTGACTTCCTGCGAAAGTCAATCACCAGCTCGTTCGTCTTGCTGGCATTGATACGCAGATGATTTTGATTGCACCATCTGACGAAGTCACTGATGACCCCCCTGTATTCCTGCTCATTCCCCTCCGACACACGACCAACAATAGCGGTGTCGTCTGAGAACTTCTGCAGGTGACAGGTGTCCGTGTTATATTTAAAGTCCGCTGTGTACAATGTGAAGAGGAAGGGGGCGAGGACTGTTCCTTGTGGGGCTCCAGTGTTGCAGACCACCACCTCAGACGCACAGTCCTGGAGTCTCACATACTGGGGTCTATTGGTGAGGTAGTCGATAATCCACTCAGTCATGTGATGGTCCACACCCACTCCCTCCAGCTTCCCCCTCAGAACTGAAGGCCGGATTGTGTTGAAAGCACAAGTCAAAGAACATGACTCTCACAATGCTCTTGTCACTCTCCAGGTGTGTAAGGGCCCGATGCAGCAGGTAGATGACGGCGTCATCCACCCCAATGTGCGGCTGGTAAGCAAACTGCAGCGGGTCTAGGTCCCTCCTGACCAGTGGACGAAGGTGATGGAGGATGATCCTCTCCATAGCCTTCATCAGGTTAGAAGTGAGGGCAACAGGTCTGAAATGGTTTGGCTACTTGGGGTGCGACGTCTTGGGGACTGGAACTAGGCACGAGGTCTTCCACAGAATGGGGACACGCTCCAGGCTGAGGCTGAGGTTAAATATGTAAGTGATAACCTCACAGAGTTGATCAAAGGGGTATGAAGGGGGGCACTGGCATGTATTGGGCTTTGGTGGTTGGGTGAGGGGCAGATTCCTGAGTCAAACCTGTTGAAGAACAGGTTTAAACTATTAGCCCAGTCCCGATCTCCAGACTCTGGGCCTCCCCTACTCACTTTGCTCCTTCCAGTAATGGTGTTCAATCCTCTCCACACACCTCTGACGTTGTTTTGTTTGAGCTGCTCCTCTAGCCTCTCTCTGTATCTATCCTTCCCCCTCCTTATCTCTCTTTTCAGCTCCTTCTGGGCTGTCCTCATTGCTTCTTTATCTCCTGATCTGAAGGCTCTTGACTTCTGCTTCAGCAGAGCTCTCAGATCAGGAGTCAGCTATGGTTTATTATTGGAGTAACACTGTACTCTCCTGGTCGGTACAGTGTTATCCACACAGAAGGTGATGTAGTCGGTTATGCAGACTGTTAAACTGTCGATGTCCTCTCCATGTGGGCTGCAGAGCGCCTCCCAGTCTGTGGTTTCGAAGCAGTCCCTGAGTGCCATGCTAGACTCATCAGACCATCCTCTCAAATACGTTGTAGTAGGGGGAGATTGCATACTAGAGGTATGTATGAGGGAACCAGATGGACTAGGTTATGGTCTGAGTGTCCCAGTGGAGGAAGGGGTGATGCTCTGTATGCATTCTTAGCGTTTGCATACAGTAAGTCCAATGTCCTGTTTGCCCGGGTGCAGCAGTCCACATACTGGGTGAGAGTAGGCAGAGCTGAGGACAAGGAGACATGATTAAAATCACCAGATATCAGGAAGAAGGCTTGGGGATGTGCTTTCTGCAGCTGAGACACAACTGTGTGTATGGTTTCGCAGGCTGCTGTCGCATCTGCTGCTGGTGGGATGTAAACAGTTATCGCGATGACTTGCGATGACTTGCGAGAACTCGCGCGGCAGATAGTACGGTTTACTGGTTATTGTGACTTGCCATTCGAATATTTTACCCTTACTTAACTTGCTTCTGCTTCAGTCTTTTAAAGAAATGAGCCAAAACATGGTGCCCTGAGATTTTGTATAAAAGTGTTGTATTTATCCACTCATTCCCATCCAGCTGTACTGTCTATCTCTTCTTTCACTGTTTACCCAAAGTATTTAAACTCCTCCATCTTCACCACCTTCACTCCCTGCATCCTAACCATTCTGCTGTCCTCCTCATTTATTCCATCTTTATCCTAATGACTTTCATTCCTCTCCTCTCTAAAGCATATCTCCCAGGTTTTCCTCCAGCTGTTTCCTACTCTCACAACAGAGCACAATATCATCTGCAAGCATAGTCCACAGGGACTCCTCTCAAATCTCTCTGTCACCCTGTCTCATCACAATGCTTCATTAAATCAGGTGAGATGCTGATGGAATTGTGGAGTTTAGTAGTGTATAAAGGTGCATCAGGATGAAATCTGGAACTAAATAAAAAACAGGTCATAACATATCAACTACATTAAAAAAATAATCTAATTACTTTTTTAATTAAATAAACTTTGAATGAATTCCTTTGTATTCCAGAGGCATAGTGAGAAGCTAAGTATACACACAGTATATGGACAAAAGCATAGGGACCCAGGTCTTAATTAGGATACAGGTGTTTATGCTACATCCATGGCTGTGGATGTTTAAAACAATGAACCTATTTTCACCTTTTGTGAAAGAATGGGTCAGATGAAAGTAGTCTAGATGCTAGATATTCCATGGTCAATTGCTAAGTGGTATGGCTGTAAAGAGGAAGCATTTAAGAATATAAATGCAAATTAATCAGATAAGCAGAACAAATATAGCAAATTCTCAACTCTATAACTGCAGCCTTCCCAATTTACTCTATCATTAATCAAGTGCAATGCCAAGGGTTGGATGGAATGGTGTAAAAGCATGTCGCTGCCGGGTTTTCATGTTCTGTGCAGTTGAAAATTATGCTTCTCTGTTCTGACAGTCTGATCTGGGAGATTCCAGGAAGATGCTACCTGCCTGATTTTGCCAACTGTAAAGTTTTGTTGAAGAGGAATAATTGTTTGGGGTTGTTCTTCAGGGATGGTGCCCCATAAATTCCAGTGAAGGGAAGTCTTAATGCATCAGCATATTAATACATTTTGGACAATTCTGTGCACGCTTCTGAGCCCCTTTCTGATCCTGCATGACTCTGCCAAAGTGCACAAAGATCCATAAAAACATGGCGGAGTGAGTTTGACTTGACTTTGACTTGAGTTGACTGGCCCTCATAGAGCCCTGACCTCAACACGGACATTGGACCGAAAACTCAAATGTTCTTGATGAATGGGCAAATATTGCCCACAGGCTCTCAAAAATCATTCCAAAAGATTAAAATCAAGTAAGTTTTTAAAAAATAATGAGTTATAAAATAGTTTCTCATACATACAATTTGATATATAAGCATTTAACGTAATACCTCTCTTTGAGCCTAACTCCCAACTTTGCCAGGCTATATTTAAATAAGGGGTGTTAACTTTAAGTTCTCTGTCCAATCAAAGACTGCAATCTGGGCTACTGCGCGACGCTGCAGCCAATCGGCTGCAATGGAGGTTGTTTTGAACTCGGGCCAATCAGGTGGCTCTCGTTGTGAGATCGTGAAAAGTGTGAAGTCTCACCCTAGGTGAAATCAGGCCAAATTATTGCCTTTTGGTATCTGTGTTTAAAACCCAGCAAACTTTTTCAGTGACACTTATTTGATATCCTCTCCTCGAACCGCCACCTTATCGTGGTGGAGGGGTTTGCATGTCCCAATGATCCTGGGAGCTATGTTGCCGGGGGCTTATGCCCCTGGTTGGGGCACCCAAGGCAAACAGGTCCTAGGTGAGGGAAGAGACAAAGAGCGGTTCAGACCTCTTATGACGAGAATGATCCTTGGACGACGCTTTCCCTCGCTCGGACGTGGGTCACCGGGGCCTCCCTCTGGAGCCAGGCCTGGAGGTGGGGCCCGATGGCGAGTGCCTGGTGGTCGGGCCTTCACCCATGGGGCATGGCTGGGCACAGCCCGAAGAGGCAACGTGGGTCCCCCTTCCCATGGGCTCACCACCTGTGGGAGGGGCCAAAGAGGTCTGGTGCAATGTGAGCTGGGCGGTGGCCGAAGACGGGGGCCTTGGCGGTCCGATCCTCGGCTGCAGAAGCTGGCTCTAGGGATGTGGAATGTCACCTCTTTGGTGGGGAAGGAGCCTGAGCTAGTGCGCGAGGTTGAGAAGTTCCAGCTAGATATAGTTGATAGATATATCACCTCGACGCACAGCTTGGACTCTGGAACCAGTCTCCTTGAGAGGGGCTGGACTCTCTTCTACTCTGGAGTTGCCACCGGTGAGAGGCACTGAGCAGGTGTGGGCATACGTATTGCCCCCTGGCTCAGGGCCAGTACTTTGGGGTTTACCCCAGTGGATGAGAGGGTGGCTGCCCTCCGCCTTCGGGTTGGGGGACGGGTCCTTAGTGTTGTCTGCGCATATGCGCCAAACAGCAGTCTGGACTACACACCCTTTCTGGGGTCTCTGGAGGGGGCGCTAGAGAGCGTCCCTCCTGGGGACTCCATAGTTCTGCTGGGGGACTTCAATGCTCACGTGGGTAATGACAGTGACACCTGGAAGGGCGTGATTGGGAGGAATGGCCCCCCCGATCTGAACCAGAGCGGTGTTTTGTTATTGGACTTTTGTGCTCGTCACGGATTGTCCATAACGAACACCATGTTCAGGCATAAGGATGTCAACATGTGCACCTGGCACCAGGACACCATAGGCCGCAGTTCAATGATCAACTTTGTGGTCGTGTTGTCGGACTTGCGGTCACATGTCTTGGACACTCAGGTGAAGAGAGAAGGATGTTGGTGGGGAAGGATGCCGGTCAGGCCTGGTAGACCCAAACGTATTGTGAGGGTCTGCTGGGAACGTCTAGTGGAGTCCCCTGTGAGGACAAGCTTCAACTCCCACCTCCGGCAAAGCTTTAACCACGTCTCGGGGGAGGTGGGGGACATTGAGTCCGAATGGACTATGTTCCGCGCCTCCATTGTCGAGGCGGCTGACCGGAGCTGTGACCGTAAGGTGGTCGGTGCCTGTCGCGGTGGCAACCCGAGAACCCGTTGGTGGACACTGGCGGTGGGGGATGCCATCAAGCTGAAGAAGGAGTCTTGCAGGGCCTTTTTGGCCAGTGGGGCTCCGGAGGCAGCTGATAGGTACTGGCAGGCCAAGCAGAATGCGGCTTTGGTGGTTGCTGAGGCAAAAACTCGGGCATGGGAGGAGTTTGGAGAGGCCATGGAGAAGGACTTCCAGATGGCTTTGAGGAGGTTCTGGTCCACCATCTGACGTCTCAGGAGGGGAAAGCAGTGCACAGTCAACACAATGTATAGTGGGGATGGTGCGCTGCTGACCTTGACTCGAGACGTTGTGGGTCGGTGGGGGGAGTACTTCGAAGACCTCCTTAATTCCACCAACATGCCTTCCGATGAGGAAGCAGAGCCTGGGGATACAGAGGTGGACTCTTCCATCTCTGGGGCCGAGGTTGCCGAGGTGGTCAAAAAGCTCCTTGGTGGCAGGGCTCCGGGGGTGGATGAGATCCGCCCGGAGTTCCACAAAGCTCTGGATGTTGTAGGACTGTCATGGCTGACACGCCTCTGCAACATCGCATGGACATCGGGGACGGTGCCTCTGGATTGGCAGACTGGGGTGGTGGTCCCCCTCTTTAAGAAAGGGGACCGGAGGGTGTGTTCGAACTATAGAGGGATCACACTTCTCAGCCTCTCGGGGAAAGTCTATTCAGGGGTCCTGAAGGAGGGTCCGTCGGATAGTCGAACCTCGGATTCAGGAGGAGCAGTGTGGTTTTCGTCCAGGTCGCGGAACAGTGGACCAGCTCTACACCCTTAACAGGGTCCTGGAGGGTGCATGGGAGTTTGCCCAACCAGTCTACATGTGCTTTGTGGACTTGGAGAAGGCATTCGACCGTGTCCCTCGGGGAGTCCTGTGGGGGGTACTCTGGGAGTATGGGGTATCGGATTCGCTGTTAAGGGCTGTCCGGTCCCTGTACAACCAGTGTCAGAGCTTAGTCCACATTGCCGGCAGTAAGTCGAACCTGTTCCCGGTGAGAGTTGGACTCCGATCCTATTCATAACTTTTATGGACAGGATTTCTAGGCGCAGCCAGGGCGTTGAGGGGGTCCGGTTTGGTGGGCTCAGGATTGGGTCACTGCTTTTTGCAGATGATGTTGTCCTGTTGGCCTCATCAGGCAGTGACCTTCAGCTCTCACTGGATCGGTTCGCAGCCGAGTGTGAAGCGGCTGGGATGAGAATCAGCACCTCTAAATCTGAGGCCATGGTCCTCAGTCGGAAAAGGGTGGAGTGCCCTCTCAGGGTTGGGAGTGAGATCCTGCCCCAAGTAGAGGAGTTTAAGTATCTTGGTATCTTGTTCACGGGTGAGGGTAGAATGGAGCGGGAGGTCGACAGGCGGATCGGGGCAGCATCTGCAGTGATGCGGGCTCTGCATCGGTCTGTCATGGTGAAGAAGGAGCTGAGCCAAAAGGCAAAGCTCTCAATTTACCGGTCGATCTACGTCCCCACCCTCACCTATGGTCACGAGCTGTGGGTAGTGACCGAAAGAACGAGATCGAGGAATACAAGCGGCCGAAATGAGTTTCCTCCGCAGGGTGTCTGGGCTCTCCCTTAGAGATAGGGTGAGAAGCTCAGTCATCCGGGAGGGGCTCAGAGTGGAACCGCTGCTCCTCCGCATCGAGAGGAGCCAGATGAGGTGGCTCGGGCATCTGATTAGGATGCCTCTTGGACGCCTCCCTGGTGAGGTGTTCCGGGCACGTCCCACTGGAGAGAGACCCCGGGGAAGACCCAGGACACGCTGGAAAGACTCTCGGCTGGCCTGGGAACGCCTTGGGATCCACCCGGAGGAGCTAGAAGAAGTGGCCGGAGAGAGGGAAGTCTGGGCATCCCTGCTGGAGCTGCTGCCCCCGCAACCCGACCTCGGATAAGTGGGAGAGAATGGATGGATGGATGGATATTTGATATATCTGACACTTGTTTGTATTAAAATGGAGTTAGTAGAATGTACCTGAGTAGGTCTGATGCTGACACAATCCTTTATTGATGTATAATGCTTATACATTTGACACTATATGAAATCAGGCCTAATTATCACTTGTTGGTGTCTGCGTTAAAAAACCCAACCACTAGGGATGCACAAGCCAGTGTATTTCTTCGTGCCGGTCCCAAGCCCGGGTAAATGGGTAGGGTTACGTCAGGAAGAGCATCCTGTGTAAAACTTTGCCAAATCAACATGTGGACAACGATACAGAATTCCATCTTCCTAGATGGAAGGGTAGTAACGCCAGGTGTATTGGAGGAGGGTTTCAACTGTTCTACCATGGTGTGGATAGAAGGAGGAATGGGGCAGGTGTTATCCTGAAGGAAGAGTATGTGGAGAGTGTTTTGAAAGTGAAGAGTGTGTCAGGGAGGATGATTAGTTTGAAGCTGGAAGCTGAAGGTGTGATAATGAATATTGTTAGTGCTTATGCTCCACAAATTGGTTGTAAGATGGAAGAAAATGGAAGGAAAAATTATGGAGTGAGTTAGATGAAGTGATAGAGAGTGTACCCAGGGGAGAGAGAGTGATGATTGGTGCAGATTTTAATGGTCATGTTGGTGAAGGGAACAGGTGATGGGTAGGCATGGTGTCAAGGAGAGGAATGCTGAAGGTCAGATGGTTGTAGATTTTGCAAAAAGGATGGAAAGGGCTGTAGTTAATACTTATTTTAAGAAGAGGGAGGAGCACAGGTTGACGTATAAGAGTGGAAGAAGATGCTCACAGGTGGATTATATCCTTTACAGGAGGGTCAGTCTGAAAGAGATTGGAGACTGCAAAGTAGTGACAGGGGAGAGTGTAGCTAAGCAGCATAGGATGGTGGTCTGTAGGATGACCTTGGAGGTCAAGAAGAGGAGGAAAGTGAGGGCAGAGTCGAGGATCAAGTGGTGGAAGCTGAAGGAGGAGGACTGGATTTCAGGCAGAAGTTAACATGGGAGGTGTTGAAGAGCTACCGGATTGCTGGGAAACTACTGCAGAAGTGACGGCTAGAAATGTACTTGGTGTGACATCGGAAGGAAGGAGGAGGATAAGGAAACCTGGTGGTGGAACCAAGAAGTCCAGGAGTGTATTCAAAAGAAGAGGGAGGCAAAGAAGACATGGGACAGTCAGAGAGATGAAGAAAGTAGACAGGTGTACAAGGAGAACCTCAGGGCGAAGAAAGCAGTGGTGAAGGCCAAAAATAAGGTGTTTGGTGAATTGCATGAGAGGTTGGACAGTAAAGAGGGAGAAAAGGACCTTTACCGATTGGCTAGACAGAGAGACAGATCTGGGAAAGATGTGCTACAGGTCAGGGCGATTAAAAACAGAAATGGAAACGTACTCACAGGTGAACAGAGTGTGCTGAGCAGATGGAAGGAATACTTTGAGGGGCTAATCAATGAAGAAAATGAGAGAGAGAGAGAGAAGACTGGATGATGTGAGAAGAGTGAACCAGGAAGTGCAGCAAATAAACAAGATGGAAGTAAGGGCAGCGATGAAGAGGATGAAGAATGGAAAGGCTGTTGGACCAGATGACATACCAGTGGAAGCATGGAGATGTTTAGGAGAGATGGCAGTTGAGTTTCTGACCAGATTGTTTAACACAGTCTTGGAAAGTGAGAAGATGCCTGAGGAGTGGAGGCGAAGTGTACTTGTACCGATCTTCAAGAATAAGGGTGAGGCACAGAGCTGTAGTAACTATAGAGGGATAAAGTAGATCAGCCACAGCATGAAGTTATGGGAAAGAGTAGTGGAAGCTAGGTTAAGAAAAGAGGTGAGGATTAGTGAACAGCAGTATGGTTTTATGCTGAGAAAGAGCACCACAGATGCAATGTTTGCTCTGAGGGTGTTGATGGAGAAGTAGAGAGTAGGTCAGAAGGAGCTGCATTGTGCCTTTGTGGACTTGGAGAAAGCATATGACAGGGTGCCTAGAGAGGAGTTGTGGTTTTGTATGAGGAAGTCTGGTGTTACAGAGAAGTATGTGAGAGTATTTCAGGATATGTATGATGGCAGTGTAGCAGTGGTGAGATCTGCAGTGGGATTGACGGATGCATTTAAGGTAGAGGTTGGATTACATCAAGGATCAGCACTGAGCCCATTCTTGTTTGCAATAGTAATGGACAGGTTGATGGACGAGGTTAGACAGGAGTCTCCGTGGACGATGATGTTTGCTGATGATGATGTGATCTGTAGTGAGAGTAGGGAGCAGCTTGAGGAGAACCTGGAGAGATGGAGATATTGTCTGAAGAAGAGAGGAATGAAAGTGAGTAGGGCAAAGACAGAATACATGAGTGTGAATGAAAGGGAGGAAAGTGGAGTGGTTAGGATGCAGGGAGTGGAGGTAACAAAGGTGGATGAATTTAAATACTTGGGATCAATAGTTCAGTGTAACGGCGAGTGTGGAATAGAGGCGAAGAAGAGAGTGCAGGCTGGTTGGAATGGGTGGAGAAGAGTGGCTGGAGTGATTTGTGACAGACGCGTACCAGCTAGAGTAAAAGGGAAGGTTTTCAGAACTGTAGTGAGACCAGCTATGTTGTAAGGGTTGGAGACAGTGGCACTGACGAAAAGGCAGGAGGCGGAGCTGGAGGTGTCAGAGTTAAAGATGCTGCGATTTTCATTGGGTGTGATGAGGATGAACAGGATTAGAAATGAGTGTATTAGAGGGACGGCTCAGGTTAGACGTCTTGGAGACAAGGTTAGAGAAGCAACGTTGCGTTGGTTTGGACATATGCAGAGGAGAGATGAGGATTATATTGGAAGGAGGATGTAGAAGATGGAGCTACCAGGAAAGAGGAGAAGAGGAAGACCAAAGAGGAGGTTTATGAACGTGGTGAGAGAGGACATGCAGGTGGTCGGTTTTAAGCAGGAAGATGCAGAGGACAGGAAGAAATGGAGACTGTTGATCCGTTGTGGCGACCCCTAAACGGGAGCAGACGACAGAAAAAGAAAAAAAAGAAGAGGAGGTGTCTGTGTTAAAAACCCAGCAAACTTTTTAATGACGCTTATTTGATATATCTGATACCTGTTTCTATTAAGGTAGAGTTAGTAGAACATATTGCAATAGGTTTGTTTCTTTTATAGATTTTTTAGAACTAGGTAAAGTGTGAAAATTTTATATAAACCAGAAAGTTTATGCATTTTCTTCCTGGTTTATATTTTATACACGTTTTAATCAATAAATACGGTAACTATGTCGACGCCACTGTAATATGTATCATGGCAATATTTATAATTCTTTTATGTAAATGGACTAAAATGAAAAAATCGATTGAGCAAACCGGACTTTTATTTTGATACACCAAAGAGAAATTGCAACCGGAAGTCTCCCTCGTATTCTTGGCGATAATCACACTGCTCTCAGAGAGTGCGAGTGTGAGTGCAAAAGAGACACACAGGCAGACGGAGGAGCGGGGCTGAGTGGCAATAAACAGCGTTCAGAATCACAGCGCTGCTGCTGGGGGCAGCATATATTAAGTATTATTTCAGCGTCAGAAGGTTAATTTTATGTTCTAGAGCCTAGGAGTTACCCCGCGTCCGTGTATATATTTTCAAAGAAAATGACAAATAATGTCGAAACGAGTCGGTGCGCTAATTAAACTACCTCTGTTTTTAATAACCAGCTCGCATTTCTGTCGAGAAAAAGTACTTTAAACCGATGTCGTGCGACGAAGCTTGTTTTTAAAATGGCTGGCGCATTAAAAAGCGGCAACAGCGTCTACAGAAAGTAAGGGCAGAGGTACAGTTGAGGCCAAAATTATTAGCCCCCCAGGAATTATGGAACATTTTTCTAAACTTCTTCCCAATGTTTGCAGCATTGATGAAGCTTGATATAAGCAAACATTCACCAGTGCTATTTAGTAGCTTTTGGTACATTTTGTAATATAAAATAGATTTCTGGCTTGCTTTATATCAGATATAGTAAAAAATGGGGTGGTCAAAAATATTAGCCCCATGTGAATGTTTGCTTTCAAAACACCCCTACAGTAAGTAAACAATCAGCTTTGAAACCACACCTGTGCAGTCAATTGGCTTCCTAACAACATTCAATTAGCATAAAAAGACTCCAAGGAACAGGGCACTTGAACACATGAGAGGGACTACTGTTACTCACCATGCCAAAGACAAAGGAAATCAGTCTGGAGCTCAGAAAGAAGATGGTAGAGGCTCATGATGAGGGGGAAGGCTACACTGCCATTTCCAAGCGATTCAGTGTCTAGAACTGCTGTACGTTGCATCCTTGCCAAGTACAAAGACACATTCTGTAAGAAACAAACCTGCCGTAAGCGCAAGATTTCAAGAACTCTGGAGAGGAAAATGGTCAGATGTCAGCAAGGAGCCCCGGACATCTGCCAAGATGATTGTTGCTGACCTGGTCTCTTCTGGAGTTGATGTTTCAAGGAAGGCTACTCTAAGAGATTGTTGTCAGTTGTGGCTCAGAAAGGGTACACTATTGACTGTTAATGGCCAGGGGGCTAATAATTTTGCATGTCTCATTTTTGCGCTTTCATGTTTCAGCACGGTGTATCAATTTAATATCCTAATTAAACTTAGTGGACATTGTTATTTTGGAAACAAATATGAAAAAACAAACATGTTGTAAATGGTCATTTTCATGGAGAAATCATGGGTGTTGTCTAATTTCATAAAGGGGGCTAATAATTTTGGCTTCAACTGTACAATTACCTCACATTATCACTCCATGTGTGCAGGCAGCGCTTCTTCCTCTTCGCTCGTTGTGGTTTTTTTTGACTCGCTATTGAAGGCTCAGCGAGGTGTTAAAGCGGGGAGACACTCGGGACTGCCTCGCTCTGCCCTTTTATCAGTTGGCTGTTTTAGGAAAACTTGGAGAACCTGTTTCTCTGGCACTTTCTCTACTCTGTGCATGACAAATTGGGCCCTGGCGTGGTTGACTTGTTTGTGAAACCCTTTCCCTGCCGGCGTGTGAGAGGCTCTGCTTGTCATTCCCTAAGCCTGGAGAGGCCATTTCAATGAATGGAGTGAGGCAGAGTTGCCTCTAAACCTCATGTCGATGACCTCGTACACAAGACTAGTTTTGTATTTAAAAAAAAAAGTGTTCACCCCTAAATAACACACACTTAAAACTAGCCATTACATGTGAATGCTTCTGTCATGACTTGGCATTTCACAAAATGGTAGATGAAATAATAAACACCCCCAAACTGCCATCATTTTGTAAAAGACAAATACTGCAATGCAATAGTTCAATAAAAAAAAAAAAAAAAGGTGACCTAGGTTGTGATTATGCAAAGGGGCATTAGAAATGTGTTAATGTTTTGGATTATACTTTATTGTAAGGCAGCATTCAAGGCTACAAGACAAGACCTTGGTCTTTTATGAAAACTAACTTGTAAGCTACATTTGTAAAGGTTTGATTGCTGTTATACTTTTTGGGGAGAAACTGACTACAGTTACCTTCATGGCTTTAAGGCTTGTTATCAATGTTAATGCATGCATGCTTGAGAAAGTATGTAAGTGTCACGTTATGATTGTTACTGTTCAGTAAAGTTACCAAATTGGTTTATGCTTAGGTCTTAAAGGGCTCAGACTTAATCATGATTACTGTATTGTAACTTGATGCAACTTTCTCTTGTTAGTTTTAGGAGTAAGTGCGAGAAGTGACCAACAAGCCTCCAGGATGGGCAAAAGTGACTCAGCAAAGCCAAAGGGCAAAATGTCTGCTTATGCCTACTTTGTAAAGACTTGCCGTGAGGAGCACAATAAGAAAAAGCCTGGTGTTTCTGTGAATTTTGCAGAGTTTTCCAAAAAATGTTCTGAGAGATGGAAAGTAAGTGCACCATGTCCCATAGAGTTGTTTACAGATACAGACTATGTAAAGTCCTTTATTTTCTGATTCTGAGCTTTAGAATAATGAAACGAGGAAGATACTGTGTTGATAATCATGCAGTCATGCTCAAACTAATGAAACAAAAGATTGCCATTTGTGATGCTTTGTCTCTGATGTGTTTTCAAGGTTATGTCTCCAAAGGAGAAGACTAAATTTGAAGACATGGCCAAGCAAGACAAGGCTCGCTATGATAAAGAAATGATGAGCTACAATCCAGGAAAAAGTGGCAGAAAGAAGAAGGACCCTAATGCACCTAGGAGGCCACCGTATGTGTAAAAAGGATAAATGGGTTATCTGAAATTATTTTACATTTTTAGAATATTAATGAGCTTTCCTTGCTTTTGTAGGTCGGGATTTCTCTTATTCTGTGCTCAACACAGGCCCAGTATCAAGGCTCAGAACCCCAGTCTGGGTATTGGTGATATAGCCAAGAGGCTTGGTGAGATGTGGAACAATATGTCAGACTCTGAAAAACAACCCTTCCTTTCAGACGCCTCCAAGCTCAAAGTCAAATATCAGAAGGTGAGTTCTGATATGATTTGTTGGGCTTTGTTTTGAATGTAATGAACAAAATGGATGCAAATTAGTTTCTGAAGCACATTCAGTTGGTCAAACAGTAGTGGCTGTGAACAGTCTGATCCTATCTTTTGAAAATGGTGTCCAAATTTATTAACTAATTTTTATGGCATCATTTTGCAATGCCAACAGTGCCCTTCAAACTGTCAATGGCTTGTGCCTGTCGTAGAAGGTGATCTTAACTTCCTACTTTTAGGACATGGCGGAATACAAAGGAAAGGGCAAAGCAGGCAGCGGGGCCTCAGCAGGCAAATCAAAGGAGGATGATGATGAAGAGGATGAAGAGGATGATGAGGATGAGGAGGAAGATGACTAAAGGGCGATATATTGATAGACTCATCAAGAAGTTGTTCAAACAGTGTGATTTCATACAAGGTATGCCAGGAGCTAGAAACAAGCCAATACACTTAGCATCCATGGAGAGTCCCAGCCTCTGCAAGCCAAGACTTAGGATTCTCTCAAAGTAATGGTTTTGCTCATGCTCCCCCAACCCCAAACTCAAATTAAAGTGTGTGATTAACAGGAGAAATTGCTATTCAGCAATAAGTATGTGGTTTCATGTTAATATACTGTTCAAGATTGTGTGTTTGTGCCCCCCCTTTGTGCAGATATATAATTTGGGGAGATGCATTTTGTGTGGAGGATGTTTTTTTTCATGGTTTCATCCAGAGGAAGATGGTAAACCTTATTTGTGCTATGTATATACTTTTTTAAATTCCTAGATAACACTGTTTAAAATGACTACTGTTTTAGGTCTAGTGTGTTCTTTCTGTATTAAGCAAAAAAAAGTGGTAAGTTTGTATTAAAAGGGTGTTTAATTTTTGCTGATTTATAGATGTTTATGTTAATAAAACCATTCATGGTGCAAGGTGTATTACTGGTAGTTGTGTTCATTTATAAAAGGTACTCTGGCCTGCATGGCATGACAATCAACAGCAACTTTTTTTTCAATGGTTTTTCATTGGATTTATTTGCAACAAGGGCTGAACAATTGTTTTTTTTCATTTGAAAACTTGCAATTCTTGCTGCAGTTTTAATTATATTCTTTAATTTGGGGTTTCTAATAATGCAGACCCATTGAATTGGCACTTTGGTGCATTACATTTAGTACTCAATCCCCAATCTGGTGGAAAAATGGTGAAGATGGTCTTGGAAGGGGAAAAAATGGTTAATTGAAGGAAAGTTACAAACTAATCAAATTAGTGGGTTAAAAAAACATTCTGGCCTAATTGTTTAGCCTTGTTAGTAAATTAACATATAACTGCTGTGAAAGTGACTGTCATTGTGTTGTGCTGTGTATTCACAGGGAACCACAATACAGTGCTTATCTGCCTTTAACCATACCTGGGATGGTACTGCTCACAGGTATTTCAGGGCAAGCCATTGGTCTAGGACTCAAACCCACAACCTTCCGATTATGGAGCCTAGCCACTGCTGCACCTTGTCTCTCTATACCTGTGTGCTCATACAATGCCATTCTACCCCAGAACACTGCTCAGAACAGTGACCTCCCCCGCTCCAGAAGGCAAAACATTGTCCAGTTTGGTGGGTAAACTTTAGGAACCCGTATGGAACCTGCCAAACTTTCCTGGACACCAAGCCCAGAGCTATGGTTCAGTGTCACCCTAGCAGAGATACTGATGTAGACCCTAGTGAAAACCACTGTAATTGATACACCACTCTCATTACCATGTTTGTCTAATGTGATAAGAATAGTCCAATAACATTTGTTCAGTAGCAGTCCTGTCCTTGTGAAACCAAACAATGATGTACTGTTAGGCTGGCAAATAATGCACGAAAGCATGTGGGCATCAGTCCATAACTTTAGATTTCCATGAATTGGCTAGTTTGAGGAAGTATTACTGATCTGGCTGGTGAGATGATAATACAGGCTTCGTCATTTGCAATAATAGGAAGGAACCACAAGATGTCACAAGAGCATTAACCTGAATATGTGAGCGCCTAATTCTAAAATCAGATTACATTTTATTGTTACTGTACAAATACAATGAGATATACTTGGAACTAAAACTTTTGATACCCTTAGGAATAAATATATAAAAAAATAGAAGTGTGTTCTTACTAATATCACAAATATTAAAAATAAAAGTAATTTCATGTCGTACTATGTGAGTGAACAATGTATATAGAAATGCAAATAGAAATACAGTAAAAAGTAAGCCCTTAATATCCCTGCCAAAGGTCAGTGTGCATTATTATCATTAGGG
Organism: Hepsetus odoe; assembly: GCA_017165825.1. Taxonomy (NCBI): domain Eukaryota; kingdom Metazoa; phylum Chordata; class Actinopteri; order Characiformes; family Hepsetidae; genus Hepsetus; species Hepsetus odoe. The sequence goes on along the minus strand of CM029381.1, from coordinate 6,028,337 downwards.
CCTTTTTCTAAGATTAGAAATGTGGATCTAAGATGAGACAGCCTAAAGACAGACCCACAGCATGGTCACAAGTTAACTCTTATTGCTTTTTAACTCTATCTCTGGTGAAGCCATGCCTTGCAGTAATTCCAGAACTGTGAGGCAGTGCATGATACAGCTTATGCCAACTTGTCACTCTCTCAGGCAGTTATCTGTTTAGCACATTACCCATAATCCCCTACTCTCTTCTCAAACCTCCTATTCTCTGACCATCACACCATGACATCTGGAAAGGTGCTGGCCTCTCTTTTCGCTCCTTGTCTCTATGAGCACAAGCACACAAAATGAGCCACTAAAAATAAAGGGGTCATTTTCCAATTGAAGCTTTTACTCAACCCATACATTCAAGGCAAGGAACCCTTTTAGGATTTATTTTGAGGAGTGTGGAACAAAAAGGCTGTTTGTATCTTTCGTTGCAAAGAGAAAAATACCTTTAAATCTCAGACAACAAACCAAGATCAAAGCATGATAACTAAATACCTAAGACAGCAGAGTTTTTGATTTCCTCACTGGAGGGCATGTGTTGAGTACAATTTGATGCTTTCTCTGCACAAACACAGGCATGTCACTTAACAGATGCGCTGAATCCAGTGTTTGAGCAGGACAGCATCCATAGAGTGCAGAACACGGTCTCTGCTGGATTTAAAACACCCTGGCCCAAGACCAGCGTTACAGTAAATAACAATCCCATGGCAAAATGCATTCTGACAATAAAAACACAATGACTCAACTGCAGCACTTGTGGGACTCACCTGCTTTTAGGGGTCAAGCTGTGGAATTGATAGCCTGGTGCTCATGTAATGTGGACTGCTCCCTGCATATTTTACACACTGTGAGAAATTAATGTGGACTGATGCCATTTCCATTGTATACCAGTGGATTTGTTGCAATGTCTCATACCAAGGTTATTAGCAAAGTCCCAGGCGCAGAAATTATACCTCTCATTTTTTGTTCAGCATTAGCCTACTGTGTGCTGCCAAGTTGCAGCAGGATATTGTCAATTCTTAATGTGGTTTTATGAAAAGTAATCACTCCATAATTGCAATATTCATATATATTTGAAACAGGAGCTGGCTGTTATTTTTGCTATCACCCTAGTTCACCACAAAGTGCCAATTTTCTAAACTCCCTAGACAGAACTGTGCTGTCTGTCATGAACAAAGCTCAAACCTATATATCCTGCATTCTGATAACACCCTTTCGTTGTCATGGAACATTTGTACTGCATAACTGGCTCAGCATAAGCCCAGACACATTCTGTTGAAATGGACATGCAGGATCCTGCAACCAGAATGAGCATTCTGAACATGGAGGCACCAGTACTGTGCAAATTTAAATTAGCTTCAGTTTGAGAGGAAACATATCCTTCAATGCCTGGCAGCAATTAGCCCCAATCCCAGCTTATTCCTGCGTCATGCGTTAAATAGAACGAATGTCTGTTGAGGCAAATGAAACTCGGATTAGAAAAGCAAGTGAATGGTGACTAATTGAGACCACATTATGCCCAGAAGTGGTCCCTATGTAGAAAGTTCATGAGTGTATTTAAGGCAATTCCAAAGGAGGGCAAGAAGTGAAAGAGAATGAGCTTTACAGTAACATGTTGGTGCAATGAGTATATTCTAGGCAGCATTAATGTGTGGCAGAATGTCACATTAGAGACTGTACTCAAATAAGAGTGATGTTGAAGACAATGCACTGTTCAATTCAATTCAATTTATTCTTATATAGCGCCTTTTACAACACAGTTGCCCCAAGGCACTTTACAATGGTGGTGGATGGTGGAACAGGTTAGTGATAGATGTTAAAGCCGGACAACTACGAAGGAGAGGAACCAAAAACTCCACTATGTGGAGAAAAAAAAAAAAACCTCTGAGGGTCCAAGGTCAACCGGCTACCCAACCCCCTTGGGTATACTAACAGTACAAAGTTAGTTTGGTTTTAAACTCCAGGATCAGTGAGGAGTCCCAAGTTGCTTCCAGGTACCGATGAGCCGCCAGGGTCCCTTGGCGCATCAGATGCATCACACAGACCAGATGGTAGCTCGGCATTGGACTCAGGTGATGACCACAGCGGGCCCACCCAGACATGTGGGGAGAGAAATGGAATGGGGATGGTCAGTAATGAGCAGGATCCAGTAGTAACAGACACAGAAATGAAACAATACAGTGCGATGGCATGTACAGCAGCACCAGCGACATTAGTAATGGTGCACTATGGTGATTGGTGCGGGTAAGTTAAACTAAAGTAGTAAGTCTTCAGCCGTGATTTAAAGACTGAGACTGAATCGGCATCCCGTACAGAAGCAGGCAAGCTGTTCCACAATCTAGGGGCCCTGTAACTGAAAGCTCGTGCTCCAATACATTTATTTATACGAGGGACAATTAGGAGATCTTTATTCTGGGATCTAAGTGGGCGATTAGGTATATAGGCATTAAGCAGTTCGGTTAGGTATATTGGGGCAAGACCTTTAAGTGCCTTGTAAGTTAAGAGGAGGACCTTGAAGTCAGCCCTGTACCTAACAGGAAGCCAGTGAAGCGAGGAGAGTATGGGAGTTATGTGGTCGTACTTCCTGCTCCTGCTAACAATCCTAACTTCAATCCTGAGAGGAAGTTGTTATTCATCCAATCCCTAATATCACTGAGGCAGCTAATTAAAGTGCCGGTTGATGCTTTATCACATGATTTAAAAGATAGGTATAGCTGAGTGTCATCAGCGTAGGAGTGGTAACTAACATAACACTGTTCTCAACAGTTTTTTGGAATATTGAGTTAAATTATTGAATTATTTTGTCCAAACACAATAGTAATTTTATGAAACTGTACAAGTAATCTTAGGTGCTAATATGGTTTTGGTGAAAGAGGAAAAGCTCAGAGAATGGATCTGCTTCACTGAAAAGAGACTGAAGAGAATTTGCAGCAGTAGACAGAGGAAAGAATTGACGGGAGAGAAGGCAAGAGATAAATAGGATAAGACAAGGAGCAGAATCATGTAAAATGTACAAAACTGTGTACACCCTGCACCTCTGGGCCTGTCCCTTTGCATGTCACTTTGAAATGGTGACACTCACATGAACATGCCAGTCCCCTGGCACATCACACCAGATCTCACCAAAGGTCAATCAGACATGCTTCTGAAAAGGCGCCTGCCTGCCCCAAAAAAAGCACATAAATAATAAAGAAGTCTTATGTAACCAGGTTGTCAGCCAAGATTCCCGATGCTGGCTGTGGAGGGTGGGTAGGTAAGGGGAGGTGAGCTTACCCCCTGACGAAGGAAAAGGTTGTCAGAAAGGTGTTCTCACTACATTAAAACAACAAGCTTGACCTCTGTGAGAAGAAGAGGTTGGGGTGAAAGGAGAGGACGGTTAGAGTGAAGATAATGATGAAACCATAAAGTTGTAGCTGATTACTCCAAAAATTAGCCTGTGTTATATTGGAAATAAATTAAAAACAAGGCATATTTGTTCAAGAAGATGTATTTTCATTAAAATTCTTTTATTCCCTCTAAGGTCTGGTTGGCTATTTTTTTTAATAGACTTTGGCAATATTTCTTTTTTAGAAAAAATAAAGACACCTGAATCAAACTGAATCAATCATACACCATATATCCAAATAATCTATGATGGCAACAAAAGAGCCTGCTAACTATGTTTTAAATCTATGGTGTTTCAGTTTGCTTGATCGTTTCTGTATGAAAACAAACTTAACATTGGCAAAGACCTGATAATAAAAGTCGTTTTGGGCTGTCCCATTAATTGTGGTCATTGTGCATTTAAGATGTAAAGTCAAGCACCCCTTGAGCATCTGACTAGGATACACGGCTAAATTAATGCATGTATGGGTAGGTTATCAGCTCAGACATGCACACCAAGGAGTATTCACAAGGAAGAACAACCTCCACACAGACACCCTAACCACTGAATCATTATGCCACCCATCACATGTTGTAGATCATTAAACGTTTGGTAAGTAGACAGAATAAAACTACATTTTTTTTTTTCACAATTCAAAAAAATATGACTAGACTATCCACTAATATACCTCTCTTGTGGTAGAATACCAAACATACCCCCCGCCCATTGCAGATATGGTACCATTTTGCCAATAGCCAAAGCAGGATATGGAGATTTTATGGAAAATATAAAAACTGCATAATCTCCTTTTAATGCAGGAGTGCAGACTATCCACTGGACATGATAAATGACATGGCCTGATTTCACTACAAACACCTAACTTAATTTAGCTGACTACACCACATTTAAGTAATTAAATTTCTTTGCCACTTTCCATGGTCAGGAGCAGGTTCAGCTGTATTCCAGAAAAGTAAAAAATACACTATTCAGACAGGGCTCTGCAAATGAATACGGCATACGATGATGGGAGGACTACTTTGACAAAAAGGTGATGTGCAATCCTATGAAAATACGGCAGCTTCACGGTTAAAATGAGCTTTGCTGAGAGCTTGGAAGCTTACTGGGCTGAAGCTTTCAGCTAAGCCCTTCTTAACAATATGAAACTGCTTTCACAGAAACTCTTAGCAGCACTGCTTGGCTGGAAGAGTAGCTAATGCTGACAGACGATGCTGTGAATATTTTTCCAAATGGGTCTCAGCCAGAGAATGACAGATTTTCCCTGTAAGAAAACATCAAGTCTTTTGTGCTATTTCTTCTTTTACCAGAAACCCTGAGATCTGTGTCTAGATTCATACATAGTTTCTAGCGCCTGAATAAACCCTACTTGGGTTTAGATGGATGAGGTGAATTGTATGAAGTGCACTTGAGCAAGTAGTGCAAACAGTTATTAGGACCAATAAAAATGATTCTCTTAATCAGCACATTAAGAAAAAGGCTGCAGATGTCACTTATTAGATGTCACTTAACTGCTTGACAAGTTAACACTGTAGATTTGTAGACTTTCTAATATCCATCCATCCATTTTCTGCCGCCTGTCCCAAACGGGGTCGCGGGGGAGTGCTGGAGTCCAACCCAGCGCACACAGGGCGAGAACGTATTTTCCTGTATCTACATAGTTACCAGGAGAAGTCTTACAGACTGCCTCCAGCCCAGAAAAACACTTTAGTGCTTCACATCTTTGTGACAAGCTGCTTTCGTACGCCAGGTATGTGTAGAAACAGAAGAAATTCAAGATCATTATAACCATTCCAAGAAGTGGGAATCCAGCAAACTCACTCCATAAGCAAGTCTTCTAGTGGTGTGTGTGATCACAAAGGAACTTAAAAGCAACTTATAGTGTTCAGTCCACCACTAGAAGAACATATACAACAGCAAGGGGGGGGGGGGGGAGTACTGCTTTCTAATCAAAACATTGCAGCTAGACAAAATATTTTGATGCTAGATGTTTCTTTGATTGAAACGACCCTAAATGTAACAGATACATTGTAGTGGTAATATCATGGTTTGCGTCCATTTTGCTGCATAGGGATTGTATCCCATTCCTGTACAGTACACATCTGTGATGTTGGTGGTTTTCCTTACCACATGTAATGATCCCTCTATGTGCAGCAAAATTAGTTAGTTAAAGTTAGTGCTGCCCAAGGAGGTCACACCAGATTCTGAAAGCAGTGGTTTCACATAATTTTGCCACTCATGTCATCTTGGATAATGTCATTATCAAATAAATGGCCAAATTCAATATTCTTGTCTCAATGATTTAATTGGCTTTATTCAAGTCTCAAGGTGATGTTTTAGGTCATATTTATACAGAAACAAAAATTCAGAAAAGGCACTCAAAAAACTTTCAAGCACCACTTTGTACATACACATCATATCATTCTTCGTAGATTTGAATTCATTTATGTATAGTGAGAGCAGAAGCAAACATGAGGTAAACTGTTAAGCTGAACAGTTAAAAAAAAAAAAAATTGATACAGATGATATTGCTTGGTCAAAGCTGTTGCACATTCAGTTTGATTACTGAAATAATCTCTCTCTCTCACAAAAAAAAAATATTTTCTTGCTGTACTAAAGTGTGTGTGTGTGTTTTACAGAGGATGCGAAGAATGTAGGACATTGGCTCAGCCTGTGTGTGTAATGGCTTTATTGTTCAAGAGACCCTGAGCAGAGCTGAGCCTCTGTCTCTCCCTGGCGTGATTGCCTTTGGACCCATCCACTGCTCCTGCAACATACACTAGTACACACACACACACACACACACACACACACACACACACACACACACACACTTTCTTTCAGCTGCTCCCACTTTCATTTCTTCCTGTCTTCTGTATCTTCCTCCTTCAAACCAACCACCTGAATGCCCTCTCTGAGCACATCCAAAAACCTCCAATTTGGTCCTCCTCTTTTCTTCTTTCCTGGCAGCTCCATCTTCAACATCCTCCTCCCAATATAATCCTTGTCCCTCCTCTGGACATGTCCAAACCAATGCAACCTTGCCTCTCTAACTTGGTCTCCAAATCATCTAACTTCAGCTGTCCCTCCAATATACTCATTTTTAATTCTGTCCATCCTCATCACACCCAACAAAAATCTCAGCATCTTGAACTCTGACACTTCCAGCTCAGCCTCCTGTCTTTTCATCAGTGCCACCATCTCATACAACATTGCTGGTCTCACTACTGTCCTGTAAACCCTCCCTTCTACTCTCACTGGTACTCATCTGTCACAAATCACTCCAGCCACACTTCTCCACCTCTACTCCCTCCATCCTAACCACTCCACCTTCCTCCCTTTTGTTCACACTTATTGTCCATGGGGACTCCTGTCTAGGGTTAGGAGTTAACCTAGGGTTAGGAGCTAACCTCACCCATCGACCTGTCCATTACCATTACAAACAAGAACTGGTGCTGATCCTTGATGTAATCCAACCTCTACCTTTAAAGCATCCATCACTCCCACTGCAGATCTCACCACAGTCACACTGCCTTCATACATATCCTGAAATACTCTCAAACTTCCCTGCAACACCTCACTTCCTCATACAAAACTATTCCTCTCTAGGCACCCTGTCATATGCTCCAAGCCCCCAAAGGCACAATGTAACTCCTGACTTCCTCTGTACTTCAACACCCTCAGAGCAAGCATTGCATCTGTAGTGATCTTTCTCGACATGAAACCATACTGCTGTTCATTAATCATCACCTCTTTTCTATTAACAATGTTTCCACTACTCTTTCCCATAATGTCATACAGCTGATCAACATTATCACTCTGTGATTACTGCAGGACTGTGCATCACCCTTATTCTTGAAAATCAGTACCACTACACTTCCTCTCCACTCCTCAGGCATCCTCTCACTTTCCAAGATTCTGTTTAACAAACTGGTCAGAAACTTCACTGCCATCTCTCCTAAACACCTCCATGCTTCCACCAGTATGTCATCCAGACAAACAGCCTTTCCATTCCTCATCTTCACTTTCTTCATTCATCAGCTGCTCAAAATACTCTTTCCATCTGCTCAAGACCCTCTGTTCACTTGTGAGTACGTTTCCATTTCTATCTTTAATCACCCTGACCTGCTGCACATCTTTCCCAGCTCTGTCTCTCTGTCTAACTAATCGGCATAGGTCCTTTTCTCCCCCCTTACTTTCCAACCAATTTCCAGTTCCCCAAACTCATTTTTTGCCACTACTTTCTTCACCCTGCGTTTCATCTCCTTGTATTCCTGTCTACTTTCTTCATCTCTCTGACTATCCCACTACTTCTTCGCTTGCCTTTTCCTCTGTATTTCCTCTTTCCTTGCCTTCCTGGACTTCTGGGTTCCACCACCAGGTTTCCTTATCCTCTTTCTTTCTTCCAGATGTCACAACAGTTATCAATTCTGCAGCAGTTTCCCAGCAGTCCGGTAGCTCTTCAACATCTCCCAGTGCCCATGTTAACTCCTGCCTGAATTCCACTTTGCAGTTTTCCTGTTTCAGCTTCGACCACTTGATTCTCGACTATGCCCTCACGTTCCTCCTCTTCTTTACCGCCAATGTCATCCTACAGACCACCATCCTATGCTGTTTACCTACACTCTCCCCTGTCACTACTTTGCAGTCGCCAATCTCGTTCCACAATGGATACAATCCACCTGTGTGTGTGTGTGTGTGTGTGTGTGTGTGTGTGTGTGTGTGTGTGTGTGTGTGTGTGTGTGTGTGTGTGTGTGTGTGTGTAACAGTGTGACTCACTCAGAGCACAGGGAGTCGCACTGGGTTAGGGCCCAAAATGAAACACCTGAAGCTGCCAGTACTCAATACACAAGGACACCCGAGATACCACAAAACAATCCAAAAAAATGGGAGGAAAACAAAAGGCTCAAAAAGGGGAGAAATCAAAAGGCTTAAAAGGAGTGGAATCGACAAGACTAAAAGAGGTGGAGTCAAAAAGGCTCAAAACAGGGGAAAACAAATGCTCAAAAAAATGGAGGGAAAACCAAAGGCTCAAAACCAGGAGAAAATCAAACTTGATAATTACCAAATTACCGTCTGTGTCGTTAAACGACCAAAACACTCTTCACATACTCTTCCTTTATGATAACACCTACCCCATTCCTCTCTCCATCCACACCATGGTAAAACAATATATCAACAAAATGTCAACCTTCCTTCTCTCCATCATATCAGCTAATTCCCTACCTTTACCAGTCATGCTGCCAACATTCAAAGTTCCTACGGTCACTCCACTCTCCTCCACTTGCTTCTCTCCTCCTCCTTTTGGACATGCCTTCCTCCTCTTCTTCTTCTCCTTTGGCCAACAGTAGCTCAATTTCCACCAGCATCCTGTAGGCTAACAGCACTGGTGGCAGTTGTTGTTAACTTGGGCCTCGACTGATCTGGTATGGAAATCTGTTTCGTTGTCCACATTGTGATTTTGCAAAAGTTTTACACTGGATGCTCTTCCTGACATAACCCTCCCCATTTATCCGGGCTTGAGATCGACACAAAGAAATACATTGGCTTGTACATCCCTAGTGGCTGGGTTTAAAAATTCCTAATTCTATTGTTCTTAAATGTTATTCTCCACAATTCTTTATTATTTTAAAAGACAAAATATATTCACTCAAAATTCATTTTATCTCTGTAAGTGGTTACATTTATCTTCTTATTATGCATATAGGGAGTGTTTAGTGTTTTTTTTATGATAATTCATTAGAATTTTGTAAAGTGGTCAGTTGCATTTGTTCAAAATTAGAATGCTTCTTACTGCTAATTTATTAAATGTGTGACTTTAGTATTAAGATGTGTCCCTCTTGGTTCTTTTTTGAACGAGGAAAAATTGTCAATTAGAAAACAGATCAATTGCATGTCAGTTACATATTGCTACTGTGCCAATATAAATCAGATGTAGGCACAGTAACAAAAAGCCTGTTGAATGGGATACAGAGAGGTTAGAAAACAGTAATTAAACACATCAGAAATCTCAGGGGAAAAAGAAAACTGTAAAACTTTAGAATTCTGGCCTTTAAAAATGGAGGATTTTGTTTTAACTATTATATAAGAATCTGTATTACCAAGTGTATTTAAAATATATTTATTTATTTGCATTATTTCATTAGTTAAACTGTGTGCCTATTGAATAAAACTATTAGATGACTAACTGATGGATTGACTGACTGATTGAATTCACATGGAATTCTTGTACATAAAGCATTAAACAATGGGTTGCAAACTTCATAAAGTTAGAGTTTTCAAATGTAATGTTGAAAATGAGAAAATATATAAACTGGAAAAAGACAGTTTGCCTTATCATACAATACATGTACCTTTGCACCTCTTTGCACAAAACCATCTTAAAACTAATGTGAAACCATTTCATTTGCATCAGTTATAATAGGCTCTTTTTAGTTATCCTCATTATGAACTCACTATGTTTCTTTGTAATGGAGCATTTCACACCACTACTCAGAATGGCTTGTTGTGTAATTTAATCTTGCAGAAATTTAAAAAATCACTGAAATTACTCTTTATAAAATTCATAACTGATGTGTAAGACAAAGGAATGAAAGTGATTTGTCATTTTTTTGACATTGTGAAAATTTGTCACAGCAGTGAAACACAGGGCAGGGCAGGGCAACCTGGGTCTGGGATTTGAAACCACAACCTTCTGATTATGGAGCCTAGGTCCAATGGTCCTTAAATACTAGGCTACCACAACACCATGTAAAAATGGGCAGCCATATCCATCACCTAGGGAGCAACCTACTGGGATTTGAACCTGCAACTTTCTGATCATGGATCCTAGTACTTAACCACTAGGCTGGCGCTGCTCTATCAGGGGACAGCTATTATAAGCACCTGGGAAGCAGTGAAGGGAATAGTACCTTTCTCAAGGGTAACTCAGGGCAACCTACTGGCAACCTACGGGTCTGGGATTTGAACCCCCTTCCAATCACCCACTGCTGCCTGACAGTATTTTAATAGTTTGATTAAAAACCTGCAGAGTGCCAAATTTGATCACTCTCATGATGAAGTAATGATGAATATTGATGAAAATTGCTTATACGTGTACTATCAAATTAATAATTTGGGGTTGTCTGGGAAATGAGGACCAGTGACAAAGTATTCCCTGGCATGCCTCTTAGAGCTGGCAGGGAGGCCTCTGTATTGATTTCTTCTCAAGCATTCTTTCCTCACATTCTAACAGCCTGAGAGTATATGAAAGCCCCTGCCTTCTTTGAGATTGCTTGTTCCAGGTGTTCTTGTGTTTCAAACAGAGAATCACTATAATCTTTGAAGTTATGGACCTCTCATAAGACATGCAATTCTTAGTAGAAGATAAGGTGCTCTTGCTAATTTTGTGTAAGAATCCATAAATAATTATCACTGAGCTCAGCAGCAAACAGGAGATGCATAAATCTTTTTTGACACTTGATCCTGTAGGGGTGATAAAATGACAGAAATTGCTTATGCTCCTGCAGAAATAAAAGTGTCACTGTGACCATTATACAGATAGTCACTAAAGCATGGTTTAATTTAATGCAGAAAAAAAATAACTGGCAAGGGCTCTAATCTGTTTAATGTTCTGCATTTCATAAAGCAAAAAACATGCACTTGTTCAAAAAGAGGTTGCTTACTACTGCTAAACTACATTTTTTTTTTTTAATGTACTGATGTTACCCAGTTCATTTAACATTTCAATAAGCAGGCAAAATGTGGTTGATACAGTAGCTAATGAAAGGTCTAAATCAACACAAGATTTGTTGCGTTGGCCCCAGGATCGGAAGATTCTGGGTTCAAACCCCTTTCCAGTAGGTTGCCCTGAGGTACCCTTGAGCACGGTACCGTCCCCGTCACTGCTCCCCGGGCACTTTTATAGCTGCCCCCTGCTGCACAGTGTTTTTGTGCATGGGTTAAATGCAGAGGTCCAATTTCGTTGTGTGCTGTGACCTCGCAATGACAAGAATAGTCACTTTCACTTTAAATGTGCCTCAAAACTCAATGACAACTCATTTTATAACAAGCAAACATCATACCCTGTTGGTATTTTATTAAGTATGTCAGTATGTTTAAAGGTTACAATTCTTACAGTGCATTATGTTATGGACATAATGCACTGTAAGAATTGAGATGAGGCCAAAATTTTTAGCCCCCCTTATGAAATTAGACAACACTCTTGTTTATTTATTTGTTTATTTTGGAAACAAATACACTATAAAAAACAATGGCCACTAAGTTTAATTAAGATATTTTATTGATACACCAAGTTGAAACAAGAAAGGGCAAAAATGAGACATCCAAATTATTAGCCCCCTGGCCATTAATAATCAATAGTGTACCCTTTCTGAGCCACAACTGACAACAATCTCTTAGAGTAGTTCTTTACTAGATTAGCACAGGTCTACTGAGGGATCTTCCATTGCAAATTGTACTAGCTGGTCCAAATTGCATGGTTTCCAAGCATGGACATTCACTTTGAGCACCCGCCACAGATTCTCAATAGGATTGAGGGCTGGGCTCTGTGCAGGCCACTCAATAGTTTTGGTATCCTTGAGGAACTGTTGGACTAATTTTTATGTATGCTTTGGGTCATTGTCTTGTTGGAAGACCCAGCGAAGGCCTAAGCCTAAACTACGAGCAGATTTCTGCATATTCTCCCTCAAAATGTCAACATAATTTTCTTTTTTCATGATGCTATGCATCCGAAAAAGCTCCCTGTGCCTGAGGCTGCAAAACAGCCCCACAGCATCTTTAACTGTGGGAACTGTGTTCCTGAAGGCCTCTCCCTCTCTTCGCCAAACATAAGCAACATTCATGTGCCCAAACAGTTCCAGTTTAGTCTCACTAGACCAAAGGACAGACTTCTAAACTCATCTTTACCTTTCAAATGTCCACAGGCAAACCTCAGTCAGGCTGTGATGTGCCGCTCTTTGAGTAAAGGGGTTCTTCTGGGATGATGGCCCTGAAGCCCACCACAATGAAGAGCCCTCACAACTGTGTTCCTTGAAACATCAACTCCAGAAGAGGCCAGATGTCCGGGGCTCCTTGCTGACATCTCTGACTATTTTCCTCTCCAGAGTTCTTGAAATCTAGTACAGCAGTTCTAGACACTGTGAATTGCTTGGAAATGGCAGTGTAGCCTTCCCCGTTATCATGAGCCTCTCCTAGCTTCTTTCTGAGCTGAGACTATTTCCTTTGTCTTTGGCATGGTGAGTAACAGTAGTCCCTCTCATGTGTTCAAGTGCCCTGTTCCTTGGAGTCTTTTGGCCTCAACTGTACATTGAAAATCTTTTTGTTATCAGAGATTAAAGTACAAAGGAACCTAGTCAAGATAGTAATGGTGATATGAATAATGATAAGTTATGCTGAAGGTCTAGCAAAGTGTGAATAAAAAAAGCGGTTCAAAAGGGTTAATCTACATTAAAAATTTTATTTAACCACAGGGAAGAAAATACAGGATTTTTGATAATAAAAAAGTAACCAGAATTGATTACATTTTTACAACTCATATGTTTCCTTTTTTATTGTTTTACAGTAGCTAAGGGATTCTTTGCTCTGCACTTGAATAATAGGGCCTGCCTTGAATTAAGTAATATTTTATTGCACCAAGGCTAACTGGTCATAAATGGTGAGAAGCAGCTGCTATGTTCAAAGAGTTAGATTACAAAATGTCTGTAACATTACAGAGAAATAGACTTTAAATTATTGTTGGTACTTATGGTAGTTATAGCTACACTTCCTCTGTTCATGTTTACGCATAATAAAAATAATAAAGTATTACCAAAATGACAAAATACATATAGTTCATAGTATTAAGTATTATAAACTTAACTCTTATGGGAGTTTAAAGCTGTAACGCTGTGTTGGTGTGGATACGACATAAACACTGTGCCAGGATTCTCACACTCTCACACTAGCTGACCAGGTACTAAAAGACACATACAAATTAACAGTGCAATTCCAAGGACAGCCTTGCATGATTGACATGCATCTGCCCAAAGCTCCCACACTGTTATGCTGCTCAAGTGCAATAATGGGAATAGTGTGAAGTGAGAGTGTAAACTGAGCACTGTGTCCATGTACCATTATAAAACATCTTACTTTTAAGTCAAGTGGGTTTTATTTATATAGTGTTTTACAGCTGTTGTGTCACAAAGCAGCTTTGTAGAATCTGAGTCTGAGCCCCAAAGGAGCAAGCCGAAGGCAACAATGGCAAAACTCCCTTAAACTGGAGGAAGAAACCTTGGGAGAAACCAAAGCTAAAAATGAAAACCCATCAAATGTCACCAGATAATCAAGAAAGAAAATGAAGTTATATATATATATAGTTATATATAGTTTAAATAGATTTAAAGATGGATTGCTGGTACAGTGAGTTAGTAGAAAAGAGTCTTTAATTGGGAGTTCAATGAATGAACCTCCTCATAAACTGGTTCTGGTTGAGTGTTGAATGAATATTAAGCATCAGTCTTGTTGCTTTAGGTAAATAAATTTAGTCAAAAGAATTAGGTTATCAACCAGAACACCAAATAAAATTGATAAAAATGGTCATAAAATGCACTGTAATTTCATGCACAATCTAATGATAAAGAAAGCTATTACACGTTACATGAATTATTCCACAGCAATCTGGACTGGAAAATGCTTTCCACAATTCTCTGTTCCATCCAGTTAAAATCATAAAAACAGAAGCTGTCCTGATCTAGCACTGTGTAAATATTTTTCCTCTCTTTTTTTCTCATTCTTAAAGAAGTTTAGTTGAAGTTTCTTAACTGATTCCAACCCAATTTTACTGCATTTAAATCATTAGTGTTTGCATAGATGAACATGCCTGTTCTGTCTAAATGAGTATTTTCTCATATAGAAACACTTGATGTCATATACCCCATTTGCATTGATAAAACATCTAAAACAACAGTGACCTCCATTTAAAAAATGCAGATCAAAAAAAAAAAGTGTTTTGCATTTAACAGGATATTTATATAATATTCATTTATTTATAATAATCCTTTTTTCATGTCAGATATTTATCTCTTTCCAAGGACTAAAAACTAGTGGAAGTGCTTATTTGTCAAAGTGTGCACACAGGACAGAATTCAATGAAATACAATGAAATGCAGTGTCAAGCAACATCCAGTGCCTTGGGAGCAATGATGGAGATGGTACCTTGCTCAAGGGAACCTCAGGGCAACCTACAGGACTAGGATTCAAAACCAGGACCTTCCAATCCTGGGGCCTAGTTCCTAACTACTTGACCATTTTTGACCCAAGTCTTACTAGCTGAGTTAACTTTCACAGGAGACAGATTATTGGAAATGCATAGCTTTGTTAAAGTTCTTATTGCAATTGGAGAAATTATGGTGAAAAATATCAGACATTACTGGATATTGCAAAAATACTACCATTACTGTATACTGGAAAGCAATGCCTGAGTATTATTGGGCATACTCCATCCATTATCTGCCGCTTGTCCCAAACGGGGTCGCGGGGGAGTGCTGGTGTCCAACCCAGCGCACACAGGGCGAGGACGGGGGACGCACCCTGGACAGGTCGCCAGCCCATCGCAGGGAGGAGCGGGATGGGGACGGCACCTTGCTCAAGGGTACCTCAGGGCAACCCATTGGGAAGGGGTTCGAACCCCCTGTATTGGGCATACTCTCTCATATATATTGTTTGCCCACAAGAGCAAGATTACCTTAGTTGAAATAAATTGGAGCTTTAGGTTCCCAAATGGCTTTTTTCAAAATGTAAAAATTTTTGTTAAGCTTTCTCTGTAAAGCCAGGATTCCACATATTTGAGCTCATTGTTTAGACACATAAACTATTAAAATAATAATATTGCACCACACTGTTCCTGCCAAATCACTGGTTATATTTAACAAACTTGTTTGCTCGACTCTCTGTTTACTTGCCATCAAATATTTGCAGTGCCATTATTGGTGTAACAAGCAAAACAAGTGTGTCATGACCTTCATGTTTTTGTTTTTTTTTTACTGCAAAACAAATGCAAAGCTCACCAGATGTAAATATAAATTAGCCCAAATTGCATGTAAATTGCTCCTGTTGGGAAATCTGGCTACATACATGAATACAAAGATACAGACACTTTCGGTGCCATCATGATTCAGTGAACACTAACCCACAAACACATCTGATAGACAATGCTGGAGTCACTGTGCCTGCATAAGTATCAGCACTAAGATTTTCTTTCTGCAATTTTCCCCCAATACTCTTTTAAATGTGCTGCTCTGTCTGAGGTTTCTATGCCAGAGGCTGCTTGATATTCCTCAGCTCGATGAGTCCTTTGAGTCTGCGCGTCGAAAGCGAGAGATTTCCCGATGTGCCTGTGACAGTCTAAGCCGATTGTCGCAGTGTGTTGCCTGTGTCAAACCCTTTACAATTCCCATCCCATCACTGCTGGGTGTAGCTTATTATATCTTTCTTTCTTCCTTGTCTTTTTCCACTTAAACTAAGCAATGTAATTCAATAGCCCTGTTTTGCTACTTGATGAGGTCTTGACCTTTGCTTGTAACCTTGAAGGCTGATCTTTTTCCTCTTTTTCTTGGGTTCTTTTATTAAGACGTAGAATAATGAACGCATTACAATCTACTAACAAGATGATTTATTTTCCTGGGTGAACTCACATTGAGGTGTAGCAAAGTGTTCATTTGGTAAGTAATGCTTCTCCAAAGAGTCTGGCATCCATCTACACACTGACCCTGATGGTCTGTAACATTATTGCAGAAGTAACAACAGATAAGGTCCCTACATCGAAGCAGGTGAAGGGCATTAAAGGATTACATACATCCTATTAAATAACATATTTAGTTTGATGCTAAAGACGGGCATTAGAACGTTTTTTCATCTTACATATATAAATGTCTTAAAGTGTTAAATAAGAATTAATGGTCAAGCAGGGGTTTTTTTTTCATAGTGAAAGAACGAATACATAATTCATTTTCTTAATACATTTTTGTTTTGTGTAATTTTCTTCTATGCAGAGTGGGGTAGCAGAAATGACAAAGGTAAAGGAAAAGCAGCAAATCAATGGAAAAACAGCGTTGATGTGTTGGCTGCAGCTGTTTCTGCAGAGGAATGTTATGAACTGACACCGAATCATCTCTCTGTCTGTGCATATTTTTAAAGGTGGGTGTCTCCCAGGGCTGCTGTTGTGTTTGCATGTGTGGCAGCAGCAGCATGTGCACACACACGCACAGGCTCTTATCCTGATGCTTCAGCATGGGCAACTGAACAGCGCCGAGTGCTGCACGCTTGTCTTGTTATTCGTAGGGGCTGGGCTGATAGCTGGCACGCACCTGCACTCAGTCAAACCCACTGAGTCTCTCGCCGCATTGCTATGAGAAGAGCACATGAGCACCACTCTAATGATAGCTCAAATATGAACTTAATTCGCTGCACAATGAAATTGGTGTCAAGGGAGAGTTAAGGTGCAATGTGAGGAGACAGCGTCTTCAGGGCGTGTTCAAGGTTGGCGGAGCACCTTAGAGACGAGGAACGGCCGCTGTCACATTCAACGAGGTTTTAAAAGAGTGCGAGAAAGCGAGCTGACACGAGCAAAAAACAACCTGCTTTAGAGAAGCCGAGGGTGGAAGGAGGGAGGGTACTGGGGGGATGCTGCATAGAGGGAGGCAGAGAGAGAGAGAGAGAGTAGGGAGGGAGGGAGAGAAAGTAGGAGAAGGTGGTAAAGCAGAAAGGAGAAAAAGCGAGGAGATGAAAGAAAGAAGGAGAGACAGAGAGATAGGAAGAAGGAGAGAGGGCGAGAAGGGGAGAGAGAGAGAAGGAGAGAGAAGGAGAAAGAAAAAACAGAGAGTAAGAGAGAGAATAAGGAGGGAGAGAGAGTAGGAGAAGATGGTAAAGCAGAAAGGAGAAAAAGCAAGGAGATGAAAGAAAGAAGGAGAGACAGAGAGAGATAGACAGAAGGAGAGAGAGAGAGAGAGAGAGAGAGAGAGAGAGAGAGAGAGAGAGAGAGAGAGAAAGAGAAAGAGTGAGTAAGAGAGGGAGAGCCAGTCAGGAGCAGGGATGAGAGAGAGAGGTCGAGACAGAGATGCTGCTGCCTCAGAGACCATACTCCATTTGGCAACCATGACAACCAAGGCAAGCACAAACTGAGTCCCCAGCCTTCTGCCTCTCTGGCGCTAATGAGGAGGCTATGAACCTCGACATACAGCAGCAAGACAAATGAAGACTGCAAAGGAAGCCCACAGCAGAGGAAAACATCTATATTTCTCCACAAAAAAGGATACTTCTCCATTCTTTATTCCCTTATCTCAAAACACTGGTGGTGGATTTTCTGCTTTTTTGCATTTTTTCTACTGTCTTTACTCTGTATTGGTGGAGAGGTGTGGGGGTGAATGGATGGAGCCTTTCCCACTGCAGGGTTGTCAGGGTGTGCTCTCCTCGTTGCTGTGGAGAGCTGTACTCAGGAACCCTCCTACCTTGACCCAGCAATGGAGTCCCTGAGGTAAGCTTGAAACAACTCCCACCCACCTCCCCCCTCATGTTTTCCTTTTGGAACAAACAAGCAGAACTACTGCTCCCCAGACTGGAAAAACAACTCGTGCTCCTCAAACTGGCTGAGGAGCCCAAGAGACCAACCATGTAAAGCCAATAGCATTAGGTGAGTTCACTTTGTTATGCTTCTGCCATGTCTGCTGCATTTGGAAAACACAAAATGTGCCATTCCATGGACTAGAAATATTTTAGTAAATATTTCATTTAAAAGATCTATTGACAGTGCCTACTGAGTAGCATCTATATACATACAGAGTTCTGATGAGGCAGTAAGGAATGCTTAATTAAATAAATACATCTAAAATATAAGGAACTAATATTGCAGTTTGATAATGGAAAAATATCTAGCAAAACAAAAAGTTCTGACCAACCCACAGAATAAATGTAAAAGTAAATCAACAATAAGTGGATTTGATGTTATTCCCTTGTAAGATTTTAGCTTTCACCACACCGCATTATCCTCATATCCAACCAAACCCAGGGGCTAAGCTGAGAAACTGCATCCGCTGAGTTTTGCCACTCCAACTCTGACCACTCTCTTTCCAGGATTGGGGACAAAGGACCCCTTCACATCAGCAAATGTCTTCAACCTTTTCAAAGGACACAAACACAATTAAGGGCTTTGCTCATCAGTGACTTTCAACAGGTTATTAACAATGAAATTAATCTTTCACAGCAGTACTTGCTAAAAACTACGCAGGCACCACTAGGCCTACAGTTTATTTTATGAAGATGTTAGGGACAGATAACTACCCTCTTCATTTATTTGTAATACGTTTAATCAATTAATTCTTCCTGAAAACGTCCTCTTAGCACATCAGGGTTATACATTTCTATTCCATGCTAATGCAAAACAGTTTATCTCCATATATATGCACTGTACTGTGCCAATATTTAATCACCTAAACAAAGCAAACTGTATTGTGCCAATGTCTAATCACCTAAGCAAACTGATTATTTTGCTTTATATCTCAGTATTGAGTTTTCTTTCAGCTTACATAAGCAATAAAGAAGAACAAATGTTTGCCTCAAGTCTTCTCACCCATAACCCTAGTCATTGCATTGATTTGGTAAATTGCCTCACCAGCACATGATGTAACTTAATGATGCTTACCCAAACTATGAAGGAAAAAACACACTACAATTAATATTGCACTTCCTCAGCATGATATTTGGAAATGTTTAAGCAAACACACTAGCATTCATGAAATTTTGTATAGATTCTTGTATTGTTGTTTTCCTGAACAAATGCTTTCTGCCTAGAGGCTGTGCTACAATAAATCCAATTAAGTTCTCTTTGTAATGAAACATGCATTTGGTCATTGTTTCTTAATTACAGATAATATGAGTAATATGCCGAGCAAAGCATTGTGTCATGTAAATTGATAATAATAAATGTCTTTATATTAGGCAACACTATTCTGCAGGGCAATAACATGCGTTCTACTGCATACTTTGCGTGTGAAGACAGGGCACTAAAAAACTGAGGTTTACACAACGGCTACTCATGTTCTGAAATGTGCTGCAAACATGTGAGGCTAGCTATCATAGCAGCACTACTGCTGAATAAAAATAACACAGCAATGTCCACATGAAACAATAGCTGTGGGGAAAGCAGTATTTAGAGGCATAGTTCTCATAAATAGGTTGAGGGAGCACAGCTGTTAAATGCTGATTTGCAACAGTACTGGTAGGCATGTGAACAGTTGTGTAAGTGGATGAGTATTGAAAGTTGGCTGTAGTCTTTCCTCATGGATAAACTCAGGTGTGCTTTAATGTACCACCTGTGGCTACACACCTGATGCAAGCACATATGGAGTTCTATTTTGATTGTGTGAGCATCATGTGCACATAAAGTCACATGTCATGGCAGTAATTATTCTTTGCTTAAGATATATTGCATTTCAACATTGGTTTCCATTGAATTCATACTCAAAAGTGCAGTCATAGAATCATTAAAAACGGAGGTCACAGATATGATGCAATTATTATATATTACACTTTTTGCTCTGACTATCATTCTGACCAAAAAGATAATAATAGAAGGCTTTGAATGGCTTTGTTTTTTTCTACACCTTTTATATGCAGTACGTGCAGATTTCTGAAACATCTCAGGGAAGTGAAATCAGTACATATTAACAGAATGAAACAGTCAATTATCACTCCAAGTGCTTTTGACAATTAGATTATTAGCATCAACAAAGTATGCTGTGTTGTTTGTCCTCTCAGAGCAACATCTGACACTCCCACTCATTGTGCTATCTACAGAGGCCAGAAACATCTAGTGTGTGTCAGGTGGTGTAGGATGATAGATGCCTGGGGTGGGTGGGGGGGGTCCAAGAGTGTAGTAGGTGCATACTTTAGATATACACAGAACACAATACATCAGCAATACAGATTAACCACTTGGTTTCTTTTGTTGCAAAGGGTTGAAGAATGACTGGGGCACACACCTTGGTTGTAGACAAGCACAAGTACTTTAGATAAATCACCAGACACTGCCAGCACTGGGTGCCTATGTTTACTACAATATGCCACAGTCTCTCAAAAGGGATAGGTTGAAAAATGTGAAGACGATTAGATAACACAAAAGAGAAAACAGCTCTTGATTCTTTTATAGTTATGCTCATCTGAAATGTTTAATGAAATGTAGAAATACAACATTCTGGAAAACCTTGATTTTTTTGGTTATTCTTAAGAAAACAGCTTATGATCACATTCAGTGAAACATTTCAGCTGAAAAGGTCTTCATCTCCTGTCATAAACTTGCAGGTTATGGTCTAAGGCTAAAGACTAATGCAGCCTTAAATGCCATATCTGTGGTGTGTCTGTCAGCAAGAGTGATGAGGCCAGTCTGGCTAATGACGTTGCTCTGTGGTGAGGAGCATTAGCTGTGTACTTGTAATCATTCACCATGACTCACTCTGAAAGAGCAATGAGCAGGTTTTATGTAAACAGACACTAACAGATCCGTCCTGTCCCGCATTGTTGATGCTCAATGTAGGGCTTGCAGCATAGGGACTGTATCACAGGCCAGTTTTATAGGGTTAACAGTCTATTGGATTAAAAAAAAGGGGGTAAAAAGATCCGTGCCTCCACCCAACACATACATACCCCACATTTGATGGCTGGCTCCCCTATGCTCTAGTAAACAGCTGCCACTACCTAATTAGCGTCTTGAACTGAGTGGCTGTGCCATGTGTTTTGAAAGGTACTGGCAGTGATGCAGCTGCCATGTAGCTTAATGGTACCTACCTTCAAATTCTCTGTCTGGCTTGTCCTGTCTCTCCACGACCCCATATTTGGTGTAGATTTGATGAAAGCTATCAGCAGAGAAGCAGGTCTCTCATAGGCTTCATTTCATTAGAATAGCACACAGCAGTCCTCTGAGTTTGTATGCCTTAATGATGTCTTTATTTTGGTGTATAAACCTTCTTTTTTTCCAAACATCAAACAGCATTGGAAATGGAATTCTAAAGCTAATAAAAAAGTGTTCATGCTGGAAATAAGCCAAGGCAGAAATAAGAATTCTGAAAAGAGACATGAGAAACTGCATAAATGCCAATTATCTGTCACAGACTCATTTGAACTGATTTGTGTGTTATGTATGATGAGCAAAATAGACAGAAATATTTGAAATGTTTAAAAATCCAGATCTTCAATATTGTTCCTTCAATTTCCTTTTACAAAATGAAAGTTTTCAATTTCAGACATAAACAAATATGTAACCCAGGCACTGTTTACACATGTAGACCGGGTA
This sequence comes from Hepsetus odoe, assembly GCA_017165825.1. Taxonomy (NCBI): domain Eukaryota; kingdom Metazoa; phylum Chordata; class Actinopteri; order Characiformes; family Hepsetidae; genus Hepsetus; species Hepsetus odoe. Next base: position 6,006,615 of record CM029381.1, on the reverse strand, counting down.
AAACTTTAGATGCAAATGTGAACAAGGTCAAATGTATCTTAAAGACATATTGTGATCACTTAAACCACCCTTAGAAGGAGGAGCAAATAACCACATGATATCTGTATAGTGTAGTAATGCATCCTTAAACAGAAGGAATGCCCTAAATTGCAGCGATGAAAACAACTGATTTCATTTTTGTTATTAAATTTTGTTTGTTCATAAGTTGCTTAATAAGTCCATGTGGTTTAAATAATTGCAACTCCTCTCTCCTTTTTCTCCATGTCTGACATTTTAGTTTAACAAATGCAACAAGGAGATGTAGTAATGCTAAAAAAAAATAAAGTGAATAATATTTAGTTAATGGTCTGTGATGTTTAAGACTCTATGGCAAGGAGTCTTGCCACACTACTGTTGACTCTTTTTTTTTTTTTTATTCTATTCTGCCACACAGTTAATTCAATGAACTGTGTGTATGTATATATATATATGCACACAGTTCCTTGCAGAATGATTTTTTTTTTACATCTTAGTTATAACATTCTACAAACATTGGACAAAATCATTATAGTTACCTGTTAACACTGAATTTACCATTCCAATTCAATGCAATTGTGTTAAGCATGTTAAGCATGTGAGATACTTGAAATATACATATATACACACACATTATATATATATATATATATATATATATATATATATATATATATATATATATATATAGAACTGTGCAAAAGTTTTAGGCAGGTGTGAAAAAATGCTGTAAACAAAGAATGCTTTCAAAAATAGAAGCGTTAATCATTTATTTTTATCGATCAACTAAATGCAGTGAATGAACAAAAGAGAAATCTAAATCAAATCAATATTTGGTGTGACCACCCTTTGCCTTCAAAACAGCATCAATTCTTCTAGGTACACTTGCACACCGTGACACTTGCACACATGTGGTCATTATTCCAGTCTATAAGACACCACACATGTTTGTTGCTTCTGCTGGTTTAAGGGACAATGTATTCTATCTTTAAAACAAACAAACAAATGAACTAAGACAAATAAGAAAAAACTCACATAATTTCTTGTAGAAAGTGCTAGACAAATTCCTTTAATGGAGCATTTACAAATTTATCATGAAAAAATCTTGCACTGATTCATCATTATACCCTGATATTAGCCATTTATTGTTTATCCAGGAAAAAAAATCAGAAGCAGAACTTATAGAATAATATATTAATTTGTACAGCGGATATGTATATAAACAGTCCCTCTGAAAGTATAGGAACTGCAATGCAAAATCCATTGTTTTTGCTATGCATTGAACATATCTGGGTTTGAGATCAAAAGATACATTTGAGATAAGAGATCAGATTTTCAGTTTATTTTTCATGGGATTTACAGCTAGACATGTGAAAGTGACTATTTTTCGTTGTGAAACATGATACAGCACATAATGAACCACAACCGAAATGCAACCTCTGCTTTTAACCCATACACACATGTATAGCAGGGAGCAGCTATATCTAGTGCACAAGGAGAAGTGGTGGGGACAATACCTTGCTCAAGGGAGCCTGAGGGTAACATACTGATCTGGGATTAAAACCCATAACCTTCTGATTCTGGGCCTTAGTCCCTAACCACTAGGTACTATTTTGTACCTATCACTTTTTGTATCTGGCCACCCAGTTTGTCAACTGAGTAAAAGGTCTGGATCAGACCGTTTTAAAATGAATTAAAGTAAAGCACACTTGTTTGGTTGCATATCCCTTTTTTGCAGTAACTGTGCCAAGCCTGTGAGCCACTGACTTCACCCAGTTGTTTGTTTCTTCTTTAGCCATGGTTTTCTTTGCTTTTGCTACAGCATCTAAGTTTTTGTTTTCAGCTTCTCTATTCTTTAGGGGATGAAATGCATGTTGAAATGAGTTAAGATTTGGCAACTGACTTGGCTAGTCAAAAATGTTCCACTTTTTCCCACATGAAGTCCTTTGTTAATTTGCCCGTGTGTTTGGATCATTGTCTTGCTGAATGATAAAGATCCTCCCCGTGAGTTTGGATGCATTTCTCTTTTAATTGGAAGACAAAATATTTCTGTAGGCTTCATATTTCATTCTGCTGTTACCATCATGAATTATATAATCAGTGAAGATTGCTGAGCCTATATCAAAAGCAGCCATGGCACTGAGCTTCTATGTTTTAGATCATGAACTTGTTGTTGTGTAACCTCTGGAAGTTGTTCATCATGTCAATCATGGTAACATGGGTATTCTATTTTTTTGTCAGCAGCTGTTGTTTTCGTTCAGTGTTTGTCAGTACCCCAGTGGTTTCCATCTTTTTAAGGACATTCCATATAGTTGTACTGTCTGTGTCCAATATTTGTGAAATAGTTCAAGGGACTTTTCCTTTTATTCTAAGATTCAAAATGGCATGATATTCTCAATAGAGAGCCCTGGTCTCCATGTTGGTTTTCCCTTTTTAACAACAAATGCAGTCTTCATAGGTGAAGCTCCACCTGAGAGTAGATTTCAAGATTTGTTCATGGTTTAAACAACCATCCCAATGGGATACACCTGTGTAACAGCAAACACCTGTCAGCCTCTGTATTTTAATACATTCGCTCACTTGAAATACTGGGTTGTCAGATACAAAAGGCACTATGCTACTTTAATTTAACTAATCTTAATGTAAATCTGACAATAATAATTTCATAATGATCTTTTGATCTCAAAACTAAATGTCTTTAGAACAAAAACAACAATGTTTTCTTTGGTTATCAGATCATTATTAAAGGGACTGTATGTGTCACATTTCTACTCTACTAAACATCAATTAAAATGTAATGTTTTTGAAGCTCTTGCAATATGATTCACAAAACAGGAATAATGATCAAAACAAATCATTATAAAGCTATGATTAACACTCTCCACAAGGGCTTGGAAGAAACAAGTATTTAATTCATTTGAATGAATGTTATTTATTTTATTAATATATTTTATAAAAAGTAGAGCTGCAAAGTTATAAAAATAAACTCTCAGATAAAAATGGGATTCAATTAGCATAATGGCCTTTTTAAGTTGCACTAAATGAATGAAAGCCTTAACAATATCTCACTTATATGTGCATATTTGTGGTTACAACATTTCAAATAAAATGAAATGAGAACAAGAGAAAAAAACTGATTATACAAATATTTGTCTTAATTACTTATGGAAGATATGTTCCTTGCTCATAAGCTTATTCTCCAAAGAGAATTCTATTAGTATGTTGTCCTATTTGTTATAATGTGTCTTTTACTGGATTGTTGCACTGTGCAAGGAGAATAAACATAAACAAACACAAAGTTCTGCATAAACAGAAAATCAAAAAAATGATAGAGTTGGATAGAGACAATGGGAGAAGAAACTACAAACGGCATAATGATTCATTGAATAATAGTCAATGCATGAAATAATTACAGCAATATGTTGCCCTATTCAGCACATTGGTCTGAAGATTGTCTTGATGAACGCTAATGAGAGCAAAAGAGAAGGTGATGAATTTAAATTTTTTAATCTCTCAAGAAGTCTATGCAGGTGGAATAAAAATAATAATGAGTAATTATACTTGACAGTTGGAAATTATTGCAATATTCACAGATTATTTTACAGTTAAACACAGAATTCAGAACTTGCTCTTGGATGCACTGTTAGAGGGCAGAGACGGACAAGGCCCAAAACAGAGCTGTACATGGAGGCTCTACATTTTTAATCCCCTCCACTTGTCAGGAAACTGTCGGATTACACTGCCAAGAGGCAAGACCAAAATGAAAAATAGACAGTAGCCTGCAGAACCAACGTGATCTTAAATGTATACTCCCCCAAATGTCATGAGATTATGCAGTTAATCAATAAGTGCACATGCTCCAGGATGTTTTGCAGTGACTGTGGAAGTAATGTTGGTGCCATCGTTAGAAGTCCCATATTACATCCCCTGTTTCCATCAGAAAGAAAGAGGGAAAACACTATGCTTCATTCTCACCCCTTCTTCACTGCTTATGACTGCAGGCAAAGGCCTGTATGGCTCACTGGGGGTTTTGCTGTTTCTTTCCTTCAAATGAGTAATTCCTCTAGTTGAAACAGTGGTATAGCTCTACCCACACATACGCTGCTCTTACTGCACTGGTCCTCACGCTGTGTCCAGGATATCTTCACAAGTGCACTGAATCAGTAGCATTAAACCTTTTCCTGTATCAGATAGCAAGGCCCACGCTTTGCCTCACAGTTTATCACATTGTACACATTACATAGTGCTTATCATGCTTGTCTTTTTGTACATTTAGTACAAAAAAGTACAAAAAGATTTTTTTGTACATTATCTACTAGTATTTGTTTTTTGTACATTTTGTAAATTTGTACATTTAGTACAAAACAAATACTAATAGAAAATATTGAAGTACTAGATTGATCCCTTTAAAAAACATTAAAAGATTATTTGAAAAATGTAGTCCTGAGATGTTATCATTATACCCTGAAATCATCCAGTCATTTTTGATCCAAGAAAAATGTAGAAACTTCATTGGAATCCTTTATGATTCTATGAATTAATATGCTACTTGCTTCTTGCACACCACACCCACTTATCCAGAGCGACATATATATCATGATTACTGGGATGGTCATAGAGCAACTAGGTTTAAGGGTCTTGCTCAGGAAACCAATGGTGTTGGTGCTGGAGGCAGGATTTGAACCTGCAATCTCTTGGTGTGCACACCATGTGTATAGTGTGTTTAGTGTGTAATAAGTGTATAATCTGTGTACATTGTGTAATTTGTGTTTTTTGTATATTGTATACATATATATACAATTACAATATACAATTGTGTATATTGTATTATGTAACACTCAATTTTTATTATGTAACACTCAATTTTTTGTGTGTGTAACACATTTGGCTATTAAAGCTTAGTCTGTTTCTGATTCACATATGTACACATTATTGCAATAATGTCATATTTCCTTCTTAAGAAGGGAGAAGGAAGCTTTCAGCCAGAAGGTTGCAAGTTCAATCCGCAAATTGAAATGACCACTAACCATGTCTGGGACACCAGTCAAGACAAAGAACACTGTATTTTCTGTTCAACAAGCATTCAAAGGCTGTCTGCAATGACAGCTATAATCAGCAATTGCAAAGCAATGTAAACAGCAGAATTTGCTAGATTCAAGTATAAATATGTGTGCTGCAGTGTGTGCACATGCATGTCTGTATGCATTTGTTCTGTGGCCTCACTAATGAACTCAGGTCAGTCCAGTTATACAAACATACTGAATAAAACATGGATCCATAATTCCTTGCAGAAGTCTTTTTCAGCTGTTTTAAGACAGTGACAGAACTCAAAATTCAATAATGCCCTGCTCATTCTTACATAAATAAATTCTTAATCTAACAATGAAATAAATAAAAGTCTCAATTAAACATTTATAGTGTTAGTTTTAACAGAAGGTCACAATAAAGTTGGGCTTTTGGCTGTGTAGCTTTTGGAACACCTTGCCACAGCACCATGCCAAAAGCAGTTAAATACTGCACTGTGTTTCCATTGGCAATGTTTGTTATAATGTGGGGCTAGTTTTTGAATGTCGATAGTAAAGTCAATCTTAACAACATTAAAAGTGGTTAAATGAAATTGTCTTTTTTTTGTTACGTCAAGCCATAAACATGAATTGGAACAATTCTGTGTGAGCAGCAATCTTGAAGCTATACATATTTTACTGAAATAATGTATTGTGATATGTATTAAGCCAAGAAGCCAAATCCTTTACTGCAATGAACTGCTTTCTCTCCTACCTTCAGCTGCTCCCATTAGGGGTCACCACAGTGGATCGACTGTTTCCATTCCTTCTTGTACTCTGCATCTTCCTTTCAAACCAACTGCCTGCATGTCCTCTCTCACCACATCTATAAACCTTCACTATGGCTTTCCCCTTTTCCTCTTTCCTGGCAGCTCTATCCTCAACATCCTTCTCTGAATTTAATCCTCTGGACATGTCCAAACCATCGCAACCTTGCTTCTCTAACTTTGTCTCCAAAATGTCCAACCTGAGCCGTCCCTCAAATATTCACACCCAACGAAAATCTTATTATATTTTACTCTAACACCTCCAGCTCTTCTGTGTGTCTTTTCATCAGCGCCACTGTCTCCAACCAGTATAGCATAGTTGGCATCTACTGTACTGTAAGCCTTTCCTTTCACTCTTTCTGGTACAAGTCTTTCACAAATCACTCCTGCCATTTGTCTCCACCTATTCCAACCTGCCTGAACTCTCAAGAGAACTCAAGTCTTCCCTTCTCTTCCACACTCCCCGTTACTCTGACCTGTTGATCTCAAGTATTCAAATTCCTCCTCAAAGGTCTCCTCAAGCTGCTTCCTATTCTCACTACAAATCACAATAACATAAGCAAACATCTTAGTCTACAGGGACTCCTGTATATACTCGTCTGTCAACCTGTCCATTACCATGGCTAACAAGAACGGGCTCAGCACTGATCCTTGATGTAAATCAATGTAGCAACCTCTACTTTAAGTTCATCTCTCACTCCAGCTGCAGACCTTGCCTCTATCACACTGCCCTCATACATATACTGTACTACTCTCACATACTTGCAACAACTGATACATAACAACTCATACAGAATTACAACTGCTCTCTAGGCACCCTGTCACATGCTTTTTTCAAGTATACAAAGGCACAATGTAACTCCTACTGTTTTCTGTACTTTTTCAATAGCACCCTCAAACATTGCTGTACAACATCTGTAGTGCTCTTTCTCAGCAATATCTACAACCATCTGACCTTCAGCAACCCTCATTTTGATATCTATCCATACTTACTCATCACCTCCTCATTATCTTTGTTCCTGTCACCAACATGTCCACTAAACTCTCTCACCCTTGGGTTAACTTTCTATCACTTCATCTACTCACTCCACAATACTTCCTTCTCCTCCATCTCAAAACCAACTTGTGGGGCATAAGCACTAACAACATTCATTGTCATTATCACCTTCAACTTCCAGTTTCATACTCATCACTCTCTCTGACACTCTCTTCACCACCAAAACACTTTTGACATACTTTTCTTTCAGAATAACATCTACCACATTTCTCCTTCCATCCACACCATGGTAAAACAATCTACCTCCAGTACACCATTCCACCATATCAAGTAATTCTCTCTCAGGAAATCTCTTTCATTGTCTGCATACTGATTTGTCAAAAGTTTTATACTGGATGCTTTTCCTAATGTAACCCTCCAAGGTTATCTGGGCTTGGGACCGGCACAAAGAAATATGCTGGCTTGTGCAGCCCTAGTGGCTGGGTTCTTTACTGCACTGAACATCAAGGACATTAAAACAGAGAGATGGAAATTTTTAACAATTTTATATTATGCAAATATTGATAATAGCGAATGTGATCTACTATTATAGTGAATTAATTAAAAAGAACATTTTAGAAGCACCCTTATATAATTAGCCAGGATAATTGAGAATTAATTGATGGATGAATTAAAGAAGCCTGAATGGAGCGCTAAATGTTTGTTTTTTCTCCTTGATACAGCTGCGGATCTAGCATAAATACCCACAGCATCTGCTGAGCATCAGGCAGTTTATCACCTGTTTGTTCTTTTGCTAAGTGTTCTTTGCTTCTTAAGTAAACTAATGTAGGTCATCTTGTGAATTGCATGGGATTTGTCTGTAGACACTGTCTGAAGCTGCCTTTTCACAGATAGCAGGCAGCAGCAGATTTTCTTTTTATGAAGAGGTCACCTGGGTAGAGTGTGGGGGATGCAGTGCATGGCACTATCATGAGACTGTCTTTTGCTGTTTTTTTTAATTGTCTGATGATGTCCTGAATCTCACAATCTCTCCAGCCTGACATTTTTGTTAAAATTTTCTTGTAACTGACCAACTGACCTTCCTTCTACACCCTATATTATTTGTTTACTTATAGTCTTGCTCGAAAAGTCATCAACATGCTCAAGAGAGCACTATGAACTCTCCAAAAAAATTATCTGCTCTGTTCTCAACTGTCCTCAAGTGGACATTGCAGATATTTTTTACCTTTGAGCTGGAAGAATTAAGGCTGTTTAATGTCTGATCCGACTAATAAGTGCATTTTCATTCATACCTACAGCAACCCTGGGTAGGATATCTATTAACGTAATTAAGTGTTGAGGGGCATGTGTGAAAGGGGCTTAAATCTTAAGTTTATATTCAATAACAGTACAACATCAGCATTGGAGAATGTAGAAAGAGTCAGGGAAATTAAAGTAAATTAAAAGGTATGAGAAAATGCATATGTCTTTACTGATTACTTTTGGAAAAGATGGAATACTCATAAACATACACCATGTTCCAATTTCTTATGCAATAGATATTTCTCTCTGATTTTCCTAAATGGTTGATTCAAGTGACAGTCAGCATAATTTTCGAGGCATCAACCATAGAGTATAATTTGAATGTTACTGAACCAACCTCCCAATGATAACAGTTTTTTTTTTCAAAAATAAAAAACTTAAAATACACTGTTGCAAATTATTACACACAACAGAGTTTAAAACATTTTATAGGTTGTAAAAACTGAATATACATATTCAATGGTTGAATTTGCAGCATTAGGAGGTCATATTTACTGAAATCAAAAGCTATTTCAATCAAAGACATCTTAATAGGTCAAGTTACATATTAACATAGGACCCCTTATTTGATAGCAACTTCACAATTCTTGGATCCATTGAACTTGTGAATTTTTGGAGAGTTTCTACTTGAATTTCTTTGCAGGATGTCTCAGGTTCCCAGAGCTGCTGTTTGGATGTGAACTGCCTTCCACCCTCATAGATCTTTTGCTTGAAGATGCTCTAAAGGTTCTCAATAGGATTGAGGTCAGGGGAGGGTGGGGGCTACACCATGAGTTTCTCTCCTTTTATGCCAATAGCAACCAATAATTCAGAGGTATTCCTTGGAGCATGAGATGGTGCATTGTCATGTATGAAGATGATTTTTGTTATGGAAAGCACGGTTCTTCTTTTTGTACCATGGAAGAAAGTGGTCAGTCAGAAAATCCACATACTTTTGAGAGGTAATTTCACACCTTCAGGGACCCTAAAGGGGCTGACCAGCTCTATCCCCATGATTCCAGCCCAAAAAGGACTCCGCCACCTCCTTGCTGACGTCGCAGCCTTGTTGGAATACGGTGGCCGTCCACCAACCATCCCCCACTCCCTCCATCTGGACCATCCAGGGTTGCACGGCACTGGTTTCAGTGATCCAAACAGTCCTGAGACACAATACCATCCATGAGTTCAATTGAAAAACATAAAATTTAATCTTTATGACAATTTGCATAATAATTTGGAACCCGGTGTATTCTCCAAAATGGGGAATTCAATCAATATTTTGTCCACTTTCTTGTTACATTTCATGTACGTGCATTAACTAGTGAGCGCATTCAATTAATGAGAACCAGTGACTGCAAAAATTAGATCCCATGAAAGCATCACAGTATTCAAGAACAATAGTGAGTATTACTGTGATGAAATTTGGATTATTCAGGCATAACTTTCTTTTAACTCAACATTTAGTAAGTTCTTGAACAATACCATAGTGGCAAAGGCTGATGTTTTGCACTTAAACTGATCTTTTCATGCAGGTCAATTAACAATCTTCCTTATTTCAGTGGGTTTTACACAAACAGACATGAGACATTGACAAGAGACTAATTTGTCAAGAAAAACACAATGATACCATCTGTGGATAAAATTAACCTTATTTACAGGGTTTGGATCAGTAGCTGTTATGCATTGTGCAGAAGTGTGCATTATTCTAAGTTCATTTAGAATAAGGATAATTAATATATGTAAAGTTTGCAAATGTATCACCATTGCCACTAGCATATTTGCACACATTTACTAGCAAATTTCAATTAAGAAAATCCTTTTTTTGAACACTTACAGCTTAACTGGCAAACAAATAAGTTAAAATGTGCTATACTACCAAGTCCACCCTGAATCACTTGGCTGTGAAAGAGTAAAAGTTGTGTTATCTGCCCCGAAACCCTGACTGTTGGTGTGGTGTGAGTGCATGTGTGCTGCTGAGTGAGGCACACGGCCTAGTGGTTAGGGAGCCTCTGCATCGGAAAATTGTGGGTTCAATTCCCTCACCTGTAGGTTGCCCTGAGGTACCCTTGAGCAAGGTACCGTCCCTGTCACTGCTCCCTTTCCATAAAGGAAATCAGACATTATGATGTAAAGTCGGTCACTTTTCTGCAGAACTGACTAAAATGTATATCATTGCAACAGTCAACAACATGCCTTACTGTTATATTAGTATGAAAATCATGATCAACACTTATTTTTCAAGGCCAAGCAAGGCCTTGCAAAAGTATTTACCCCCCTTGGCTTTTCACCTATTTTGATACATTCCAACCTGTAATTTAAATGTTTCTTAATTTTATTTTATGTGATAGGTTGCTAAAGTGAAATTAGAAATATATTAATATATAAAATTATGTAAAAAGAAACTGAAAATTGGTATGTGCATATGTATTCTCAAGACTAAAAAGTCTTGGTGCAACCAATTACCTTCAAAAGTCACATAATCAGTGAAATTAAGTTCCCCTGTGTGCAATCTAAGTGTCACATGATCTGTCAGTATAAACACAATAAGCCGTACACTCCATAAAGCTGGGCTTTATGGAAGAGTGGCCAGAAAAATGCCATTACTTAACGTTAAAAATGAGAAGGCACATTTAGAGTTTGACAAAAGGCATGTGGGTGACTCCCCAAATGCATGGAGGAAGGTGCTCTGGTCAGATGAGACTAAGATTGAACTTTTCAGCCACCAAGGAAAATGCTATGTCTGGTGCAAACCCAACACATCCCATCACCCAAAGAACACCATTGCCACAGTGAAACAGGGTGGTGGCAGCATCATGCTGTGGAGAAGTTTTTCAGCAGCAGGGACTGGGAAACTGGTCTGAGTTGAGGGAAAGATGGATGGTGCTAAATGCAGGGATATTCTTGAGCAAAACCTGTGTCAGTCTGCCTGTGATTTGAGACTGGAACGGAGGTTCACCTTCCAGCAGGAAAATGACCCGATCCGAGCCATCCAATATGACAGAGCTGGAGCAGATTTGCCTTGAGGAATTATCAAAAATCCCAGTGGCAAGATGTGGCAAGCTCATAGAGACTTATCCAGAGTGACTTGCAGCTGTAATTATTGCAAAAGGTGGCTCTACAAAGTACTGACTTAAGGAGGGGTGAATAGCTATGCACACTGAAGTGTTCTGTTATTTTGTCCTATTTGTTGTTTGCTTCACAATGAAAAAAAATACATCTTCAAAGTTGTAGGCATGTTCTGTAAATGAAATGGTGCAAACTCTCAAACAATCCATTTTAATTCCAGATTGTGAGGCAACAAAACATGAAAAGTGCCAAGGGGGCGTGGCATGGGGTGAATACTTTTGCAAGGCACTGTACCTTTTCTTGCCAATAATACACAGTAATGAATTTTGCTAGCAAAGTACTTCTAAGACCTCACTTCCCAAATCAGTTTAACTCCATCACACAGGTCTTCAGACTAGAAAACAGCACAAACAGAGCATCACCTCTGGTGCACAGGTCTCCAGTCAAACACAACTTGCTCATGCATGAGCAAGTCCTGAAAAGAACTCCGTCTGCATGTCAGTTTGACAGCCCAGTCCCAGCCGACCATTTCTTTTATTTTTTCCAGAATTCAGTTTTATGTCCCCAGATAGAAGCAGGGCACATGACTTCCATTTGAAGTCATGAAACAGTCATGAATATGGATGGGATTCCTGAGGTCATTGCAAGCTGAACTCTAGAGACAAAAAGCCCCCATGGAGAGATACGAGTCCCTCCATGTGAGAGAATGATGAAGCAGGAAAAAAGATCTGTATCCTCATGTGCCCTTCCATTCTTCCTATCAGTTTCTTACAGGAGGTTAAAAATTGGGGGCCAGCACACTTACTGGGATTAAACATAAAACCCCATCAAGCGCTTATTCATTCGATTTATTCAGTCTTCTGGAGTAGGTATGCAACACACTGAAGTGCAAAAGTGAACAGAATAATGAAAGCATTTCCTTTTGGACTCATATCTGTACAGATCCAGTAAAATACTTTATTTTTTTATATTCAGGAGTAGCTGTAGGCTAGATCTACAGATCTAGCATCAGAAGCATATAGGCAAACTATTGATCAATACTCAATACTTATGATTCCTGTATTCTTCCCTGTTCACACATGCTCTTGAAATCTTACTTCATTTTATATCTGCATAGTTTCCTGTGACATTGTATAATCCAGTGTCACTGAGGCCTGATGAACCCTATGGCGCAACTGTACTACAAAAAGGCGAACTATTCGCCATACCGTGACAGGATCCCGCTGCAAATTGTGCGGGCAGAGGCTGAGCTGTCAGCCGAGGAGCGGGCCTACCTGACTGCAGTGGAGAAAGGTGACTATGCTGGGGTCAAACTGGCCCTTCAAGAGGCTGAGATCTACTACAACATCAACATCAACTGCCTTGACCCCTTGGGCCGAAGTGCCCTCCTCATTGCCATTGAGAACGAGAACCTGGAGGTGATGGAGCTTCTGCTGAGTCATGGCGTCCATGTGGGCGATGCACTGCTCTATGCAATCCGCAAAGAGGTTGTGGGAGCAGTAGAGTTACTGTTGTCCTACAGAAAACCCAGTGGTGAGAAGCAGGTGAGTAATTTGTGCAAATGCCATGTGCAAATGATGAAAAGTGATGTTTAATTGCAGCCACACAGTAGGAAGCATAATGAAATAGGTACTCACTGGCTATTTAGCTGAGCTCATATCCCTGATACTATCACTCGGAGGGCACACCAAGATACAAATTAATTATAATATCTGAAGGCTCCTGATGTAGTATATACCCATTTTTATAGTGGATTTTGGTACAAATTTGTGCGACTTATACACAAGAAAATACGGTAATTACTGTTGGGGGGAAAGGGGTCAAATCTGACCCCACTCTGAGGGGTCTGTGGCTATGCAGTCCCATGCAATGCAATAACACCTTAATTCCATAATCAGCACAGCATTGCCTTCTTTTGTAATTTGACTTCTGCAGTAGCTCTTCTGTTGGATCAAATCAGATAGGCTTGCTCTCCTTCCTTGGACCAGTTCTGGCTTTGGTAGTACCATTGTTTACTGAAAATAGTTACTATGAACATTTGGAAATCATCTGACTCAATCACAATTTGGGCCCTATAGTTGTCCTTACAGGTGTTCCTGACATCAACTACTCACTTGCTACGCTCTGTATCCCAAACCATTTTATAATGAGCTTATAATGAGATAATCATTGTTATTCCCTTTACCTATTAATGACTGTAATGCTATGGCTGATGAGTGAAGCATTTTTCTCTATTCTGAATGTGGAACACTGGACATTGCTCTTTGAGACTCTTAATCAATTTGCTTGCTTTTCCTTCTTAGACATTTTTTTGCCCATTTTCACACTTATGGTAATGTCCAGAGCTTCTTCCAGATGTTCTGAAATTCATCTGCGCCTGAGTCTTAGAAGTCACATGGCAACCACCATACACTTTGACTGAATATTCAAAAATCAAGGTCCTGCTCCTATTCAAGCACATTAAAAATGTGTCAGATCTAAAGTGATGCTGTTAGCAACATGAACTCTGTCAAATCATGTAAAAATATGGAATCAGTATTACATTTGATATTTTTTACATATATGATGGCTTAATAACCATCTATAAAACACCTGGCAATGAGATTGTACACGGTAGTGTCCCATTGTCAATGGTTTTCTACTGAGATTTTATGGGCAGTGTGTGCACAATGTAATGCTTGTCTCTGATGTTTGCTCATTTCTCCCTGTCACCCCTTGATAGGTGCCATTGTAATGACATAGTCAATGTTTTCTCTCTTAGCTTGTCAGATATTTTAATGTTGTAATTGGTGGATCAGCTCTGTCTCTTGAGCTCTACAGCTAGTTGTATTAAGGGTGCTTAATATCAACCTCCAGGCTAGAAAAAAACAGCACAAAGAATATCCCAGATACAAATTGATTGGATTATTTTACAGAGCAAAACATTACACTTGTTTTTAGAAAACACAGACAAAATAACTAATATATTTCAGCTTATAAACTAGTTTCAGGGTGACTCAGCATGTCCTGTACACAATATTCATTATAGTTTAATCTGTGCCCTTTTCTTTTCTCCTCATTAGGTGCCTGCACTGATGATGGACACACAGTTTTCAGAGTTTACTCCTGATATCACGCCAATCATGCTGGCAGCCCACACAAACAACTATGAAATTATCAAGCTCCTTGTACAGCGCAAGGTGACCATCCCCCGACCACACCAGATTCGTTGTGACTGTGTTGAGTGTGTGTCCAGTTCAGAGGTCGACAGCTTGCGGCACTCCCGCTCTCGCCTCAATATCTACAAAACCCTGTCTAGCCCCTCTCTAATTGCTTTATCCAGTGAAGATCCCATCCTCACAGCATTCAGGCTGGGCTGGGAGCTGAAAGAACTCAGTAAAGTGGAGAATGAGTTCCGGCAGGAGTATGAGGAACTTTCGCAGCAGTGCAAGCTCTTTGCCAAGGACCTGCTGGACCAGGCTCGAAGCTCCCGTGAGCTGGAAACTATCCTCAACCATCGTGATGACCACAGTGAAGAACTGGATCCACGTGAATGCAGGGACCTGGCAAAGCTCAAGCTGGCTATTAAGTACCACCAGAAGGAGGTAGGGATAGTATTTCTCTCTATGTGGTGAGTGTAAAAAAGTGCTGAAACTGATATTCTAAAACTAAAAAAGTATAGAGGAAAGGAGTTTCTTGCTTTCTTCATGCAGAACACATCAAAGAACGTAGGGGTTTATAAATGATTGTTAAAGGCTGATGAAATTCAGTGAAAGCTAAGCAACAAACACAAAATTGTAGACTGTAAAGGGAAAACTTTCGTTGGCATTAGTGGTGTTAGGACGATGTTGAAATGCATAGAGTAGGTTTTCTTTAATAGTTCGCCTATCCATAATAGGAAATTGTCTTTACTTTACAAATAAACCAAAGTCTTATATATTTTTTCACAGAATACAAAATACCTGTTATATGCTGAAATATAATTTAATGGTTTCTGACTGTGAAAGCACCACAGACTCATGCAAAGTATGTCAGTGCAGACATGCTCAGGAATGTTTTGTGAGAGTTCAAAGAGCCAAAATGAAGCCCTTACACTGAAAGTGTACTTCATTTAGGCAACATATAACAAAATCTGAGGGGAAGGGGAAATATTTGATTTTTTTTTTCTTTTTACAGAGACAATATACAGAACACCTTAAGCTATAAAGCTGGTTAAAATATATTGTACTTTTCAACTCATTCCGGAGTTTAGTGCTGGTCTTTTGCTCAGTGCCATAGGCTTCCTCCATTCTGAATGAAAACTTCTCACTGCCTTTTACCTGTAAAAGCAACTGCTCCAGTGGCTTGTACTGCACAGTGCTTTTATGCTTTTCAAATGTATTTTAATGCCTTATGGTCAGAGGCCATAGATCATATATTTCTGTCACAGTGATTCCTAATGGTCATTTAAATGAATAGAGAAGAGAGTTTTAGATATTTAGTATAACCTGGCAAGGAAAAATGGATCACTGTTTTAAATTATATTAATTTAAATTATATTGCAATCATTATTTTGCATCATACTCCCCAATGATGTCAGCTGGAAATGAGCTCTGTGCACTCCAAATTCTTCTGTAAGGTCTATGTGAGAAGGCCAGAACATAAGACTATTCTCTTGTGCACTCCAAATTCTTCTGTAAGGTCTATGTGAGAAGGCCAGAACATAAGACTATTCTGTTTGGTAGAGGAGGAAATGATTGTATCACTAAAGCTTTTTCCCTCACAATGTGCTCTGTGGGCACTACAGACTGAAATACATGATTAGTAACAAACACAAACAGCTGTAGGAATGATAGCACATGCATCCAATATGAAATCCAATTTGATTCTACATTTAAGGGTTAGTTTCCAAAAATATGTAGGATAGCCAAACACTGCATTAAAGAACAATTATAATGAATGAGATGTAAGAAATAATTGTAGTAGTGAGTGTCATAGCTGCCATTTTAAAGAAAGTTACAGAAGGTTTGCCTTACTATGCTAAGCTAATGAACATGTAGTTGCTATGACATATAAGGCTAATGTGTTAAAATTACTCCAATATAGAGTAAGATCTGGATATAAATGTACAAATAATTTTGAAAACATGAAACTGAGAATGAAATATGAATCTTAATTCTGGTATTGGATACATTTTAAATGGATTTTAAAATGTAGTATATTACTAAACATATTTTATTTTATATACTACATTTGACCAATCTGTTTGAAAACGTTTTGTATTTTTTGGTTTTATTCCATAATTAATGTTTCACATAACATTTAGAATTTTCAAGGAAAACCAGTAAGTTTAGAAATACTATACATACCTCAAATCTCCTATTTTTAATATGACTGTCATGTGAGAACATTATCTTTGATTCTTACTGACTAAGAACACTACATGATTTAACTGACTATCCTTAAAATCTAATATACTGGCATTGTTAACAGCACTCACTGACCTGTTTTCCCATACTTTCAGCATGACAGTTCTAACAGTATTAACTACCTCTGATATTTTTACCCACAGTTTGTGGCTCAACCCAACTGCCAGCAGCTCTTAGCCACTTTGTGGTATGATGGTTTCCCAGGCTGGAGGCGACGTCACTGGGCAGTTAAGCTGGTGACATGCTTCACCATTGGCCTACTATTCCCTGTTTTCTCCATCATTTATCTGCTGGCCCCAAAGAGCACTCTTGGCCTCTTCATCAAGAAACCCTTTATTAAATTCATCTGTCACACTGCCTCATACCTGACCTTCCTCTTTCTACTGCTCCTGGCTTCACAACATATTGTACAAACTGATCTGCATGTGCAAGGACCTCCTCCTACCATTGTAGAGTGGATGATCCTACCCTGGGTTCTTGGTAAGTATGTCCACATTTTACTTTGTGTCAAGCCAGAGGTTTAGGTAGGTAATGAGCTGCTTTATGTTAATTTACCTTAGTTCAAATGATGGAGTATCACATTTACAAGCAATAAAGCTAAAATCAATGTGCAGTGAATAGATGGTAGGACTTTATCAATCTGATGAAACAAATACTGACTCATGAATTATTGATGATACAATTGATTAGTTTAAAGACAAATGCAGAGAATTTTTTTTATCGCAAACCAGAAATAGATTCAAGTGTAGGCTTGAGGGTTTTTATCAGAACTTCCATTATATAATGCCAAGTGAAATCTGAAAGTTTCAGAGTCTGTCATCATAGTTTTACAAAGATTTGTCTTCAAGCAGATTGGCTCACATATTATCCATGTATTTTATTCTTTTCTTTCATGTTGAAATGCCTGAATGCCATTTTGTGATTTCCTGTTCTGATCTCTGCAGGCTTCATTTGGGCTGAGATCAAAGAGATGTGGGATGGAGGCTTTACTGAATATGTTCATGACTGGTGGAACCTGATGGACTTTGCAATGAACTCTCTCTATCTAGCCACAATATCCCTCAAAATGGTGGCCTATTTTAAAGTAAGTCCCTCTGATAAATATGAATCTCTGATATTTTTTATTGCTGTTTAATGAATTGAAGGAATCCAGTCTGTTAAGTTTATGAGGACTAATATCTCCTTATCATTCCAAATTACCATGTACAAAATCAAAGCTACATCTTTCAGTTTCATCACTTTTTCCTCTCTTTTCTTGGCACTCTGACAGTACAACAGCTCACGTCCTCGGGAGGAGTGGGAGATGTGGCACCCAACACTGATTGCTGAAGCACTGTTTGCCATTGCCAACATCTTCAGTTCCTTGCGGCTTATCTCACTCTTCACAGCAAACTCACACCTGGGTCCTCTGCAGATCTCATTGGGGCGCATGTTGCTGGACATCCTTAAATTCCTCTTCATCTACTGCCTGGTGCTGCTGGCTTTCGCCAACGGTCTCAATCAGCTCTACTTCTATTATGAGACTGAGGCTGCGGATGAGCCCAACCATTGCAAAGGGATTCGCTGTGAGAGGCAGAACAATGCATTCTCTACGTGAGTGAAGTCATTCTGAAACATAATATCACTGACCCCTTAAACTGTTTGCTTATTATTCAGTTGCTACATAAAGAACCATGTAGCTACAACCTGTAACTCTAAATATTTGTAGACATTCCTTATTTATAGGAATTTTAAAGGCCATTCCTGGTTCAGGGTTTCAGATTGTGCAAATATTGCCAAAAACTCCGCAAGTAGAAGGGGATGCTCTGGACACTGTGGTCACTATGCCTAGTGCTACTTTTGGCTAGAGGAGTATAAAGTTCTGCATCACTGGAGAGCAAGCTTCTTACTCTGGAGTTAGCAATCACCATAAAATATGATCCAGTACTTGCCCTTAGTAAAGGTAATATGAAATTGCAAAATGGGGGTGGGGTGGGGGTGGGGGGGGTTGTATGTTCATTACAGTGAGAACATTAGGTGCCTTAATAAGTGTCTTAATAATACTTAAAAACTGAATTCAATGGAATTTGATCTGTCTTGATCTGAAAACTATGGTTCCTCTTGTGCACTCCAAATTCTTCTGTAAGGTCTATGTGAGAAGGCCAGAACATAAGACTATTCTGTTTGGTAGAGGAGGAAATGATTGTATCACTAAAGCTTTTCCCTCACTTTTCTTCCCTGCTGATGTCTTACTCTCTCTACATCAGGTTATTTGAAACCCTCCAGTCTCTCTTCTGGTCTGTGTTTGGTCTCCTCAACCTGTATGTGACCAATGTGAAGGCTCGGCATGAGTTCACAGAGTTTGTTGGAGCCACCATGTTTGGAACATACAACGTCATCTCACTGGTGGTACTGCTCAACATGCTCATTGCTATGATGAACAACTCTTACCAGCTTATTGCAGTAAGTTATGTTAGAGAATTACAATGGAATTATCTACAGCATCCAGTGAATTCAGAGTGGAAACATTTGGATCTAGGTTGTGCTACAAACTTGTCTGTCCGTTTGATGTCTAAGCCTCACACTTATCCTAGATTTTGAAGATTTTTGAGCATAGCATTTAATCATTGCATACTTTTTGGACAAATGAAAATGAGAAACCTGGTAAATAGATCTTATTAGCTACTTCATTGAAAAAATTAAAGGAGGCCAATAAGTGATATTTATAATTTATATCTTCTTTTGGCTCCTGCCACAATCTTTTGCATCTTCCTTTTTCATACTGCATGCATGTCCTCTCTCTGTTAACCTCCTCCTTCACATTCCTCTTCTTCTTGGCTGGCAACTCCATTATCAACTTTTTTTTCACAATATAAGTTTTGTACTATAACAAACTGAGGACTTCTTCTTAATCCTGTCCATTTTAGTCACACCCAGTTCAGATCTTAGCATCTTTAACTCTGCCACTTCCACTCCCGTGTCTGCAGCACATTTAGCATAGCTGATCTAACTACCATCTTGTGAACATTCCCTTCCAATTTTCCAGATACCTGTCTGCAACAGATGACTCCTGCCACTATAGAGCACATCTCCACCTCTCCAGCATCTCTCCATTGTCCACAGGTTTAATCTCATCTGCCAACCTGTCAATCATTATTGCAAACAAGAAAAGACTCAGGACTGATCCTTGATCTACCTTGATCTAACTTACCCACCTCTACCTTAAACGCATCCATCACTCATCTGTATCTGTAGTGCTCTTTCTCAGCATAAAAACATACCAGGGCTAACTAATTAAACTAATTAAACTGTTTAGAAACTCCACTGCCATAAATGTACCCATGCTTACCACAGGTATATCATCTGGACCAAAAGGCTTTCCATTCTTCATGCTCTTCACAGCTGCCCTTACTTTCACCTTGCTAATCCGGTGCATTTTACTATCCTTACATCACCCAATGTCCTATTTCTCATTTTCTTCATTCACCAGTCCCTCAAAGTACTCCTTCCATCTGCTCAACATGCAATGCTCACTTGTGAGTATGTTTCCATTGGTATACCTTAATTACCCTAACCTGCTTCACATCTTTCCCAGCTCTGTCCCTCTATGTAGCCAATTGGTAAAATTCCCTTTTTCCCTCAATAATGTCCAAACTCTCATACAACTCATCATATGCCTTACCTTTAGCCTACATCACCTCCTTGCCCTGGGCCTCATATCCTTGTTCCCATGTCTACTTTTTTAATCTCTTTAACTATCTAACTACTTCTTTGCCAGCCTCTTCCTGTGTATACACTGCTGAACTTCCACCACTTGCCACCACTTAGTTTGCTCATCCCCCTTCTGTCCAGACATCACACCAGACACCTTTGTAGCGGTCTCCCCTGTAGTAGTAGAAACAACCTAGCCACTGAAGTTTTTTTACACCATCAAACCATATCTGCATAGAGACATATTTTTTCTGATATGGGAAAGGGTCTTCTCCAAACTGCTGCCAAAAAGTTAAAAGCATGAAAGAGTAAAGTGGCAATGTGCTTTACAACACTCCACAAAGGTGTCATTCTGTAACAAATTCAGTGTTCATTTAGCTCTTCAGTACAACCCATTCTTTTGGCAATGTTTGTTTATCGACCTTGAATGAATGTTAATGAATTAACATGGCTGAAACAAATTAACTCAATAGTTATACTTTTGGCCATATAGGTGAGAGGAAGTCTCTTTGGAAAAGGAAGTCTCTTTTTTCATGTTTAAACAATTTCCTTCCTAGCAATTTCCTTTCTTTCCTTCCTGCTCATGTAAACATAAAGGAACTCTTTTGACATCAATTCTATTTCAATTTAACTTATATTTTTATTTAATTTCATTAAATAGAGCTGTTATTCCTGGTATTTTGTATAGCTTTATTATAAATAGTACATAACATGACTCAGAGAGCCCCCTAAAAGGTCCTCATGATGGCAGTGAGTCACTGTAAGGTGTTTTGCATGTTTCCAATCATGGCCTTGGCTTAAATAGGCAGCATGAACAGCTAAAAAAGCTCAGCTCTGTGCTCAGCTTTATAGTGTTTTGGGATGCTTATGTAAGCTCCAGTTATATCTTTCACCCCTGAAACTGGGTCTCAATTGGGAGCTGTTACAGAAGCTGGGTAAACAACCACAAACATGTACATTGTCATGCATAAATGATCCTCTCAAGAGCTGAACAGAATTAGATTCAGCACAAGAGTGATGAACTGACAAAAGCTGGCATTTGAGCGTCATTTCATGTCGCTTGCTCTGCTGGATGTCCAGCTCTAAACACAGTGCCTTTTCCATGTGCAGGACCACGCTGATATTGAGTGGAAGTTTGCCCGCACTAAGCTGTGGATGAGCTACTTTGATGAAGGAGGAACTCTCCCACCACCTTTCAACATTGTTCCCAGCCCAAAGTCGGTGTGGTATCTGTGTGTATGGCTGCACAGACATCTCTGTGGCCAAGGACAGCCCAGCCCTGAGGAGCAGCATAAACACGAGAACTTTAAGGAGTTCACGGTACAAATGGGTTTGAATGTATTTTTCCTTTTATGGATAGAGGATAGAAGCTAACTGCTAGAACATAAGAAACCATATTGCTAAGTTTTGCCTGTAATTTTGGCCATTAAAAAAAACACCAAAACATTATGGTATTTAGTTAACTGTAATTTAAAATGAGATTAAAGCAAAATCAATTAATTAATTGCAATAAATACAAAAATAATCATTGGTCATTTCTAATTATACATTGATGTGAAATATGTCTGGAGCTTTTCTAGTTCTAATTGCAGCCCTACTTACATGATGGTGCAGTGGATAGCGGCAGGCAGGCTGCTTGGGGCAGGCTGCTCCGGGTCTTGCATGTTCTCTCTGTGCCTGCATAGGTGTCATTTGGGTTTATTGTTTTCTTTGCACCACCCAAAAACGTGCACATCAAGCAGATTGAAGCTGCTAAATTGCCCCCTAGGTGTGAGTGTGTCTGTGTGTCTGCCCTATAATGGACTGGTGACCTGCCCAGGACGTTTCCCTGCCTTTCGCCCTGTTAGAGCTGGGATAGCACCACCCTCAACCCTACTCAGATCTAAGAAAATGAGTGAGAGAGAACCCTATTTGTTAGATACAAAAGCTACTCCAACTAGCTAACTTTGGGGTAAGGAAAAATATGAAATGTTCCCTTTGAAACAAATCATCCCTTGCTTTAAACTGTTATGACCATAAAGACAAAAGGGTGCCATCCCCCTTGTTAGCAAATTTTCTAAGAGAACATGACCTTTTACTTACGCACTAAACAAATTAAATGGATTAAAGAGCTTTACACATTTTGGTATCATGCAGTTTTTGCACACAATGGATATCATCCATTTGGCAAACTGAGGAGTGAAGGTGTTCACAAGTCCAGTTAGAACATGTGTGTTCCAGTAAAAGCTGCCTAAACCACATAGCAATTTTGCTAGGCATTGATCCTCAGTTTACAGTCACTGGTGCTCCCATTTGAACTGCCGTACGACAAACCTTTCAGGGGAAAAAGTCTTAGAAACAGTTAACATATCTTTGAATAATTTGAATGTGACAAGACAAAAGGCCAGGAACAGCAAATTTGTCTCCTGTGCAAGCAGAGGGAATTGTTTTCACTAAGAGATGGCGCACGTTGCTTGTCCAGCCTTAAGCTGTCATAGGCCAGTGGTGGTTGCTAGGCAACCATACTTCAACCATGCCAATTCCCCTGATGTCTTCCCATCAGTTGAACTTCTCTGGTCTGTGAACTGGGCTCCAATATATTTTTCCCTTTTTTTACGCCATTTTCTGAAAACACACTCACCCACATACGCCCACACACAGTGCTCCAAAACGCATGGTTTTGGATTGAAAACTCATTACATAAGGCAACTGGAGTTTATTTTTGAATTGCAAACTGGCGTTGAGCCGAGTAGAGAGTGAGTGGTACTTTTAAAGTAAGCAGAGGAGCTCCATTCTGCTGCTCATTAACTAATGGGGCCTTTTGTACTCTGGCTGATAGCCTAACTGTTGTGTGGGGGTTATTCATTCATTGCTCAGTCCCAGCAGCTGCTATGCAGCACTATCAGTATTGAGCTCCAGGCACTCCCATTTTCAAGGGTTAATGCTCATACTGGATGTCCTGTACCTGGCTGGTGCTGTAACCTAGAAACTCCATTATCTGGGCTGGCCTACATGGGCCCCATATTCTTGAATGCAGACCAATATGGGGCACATTTTGGGACAGCAGTGGCTTATTGGTAAGGCATTAAGCCCAAGGATCAGAAAATTGTGGGTTCAAATCCCAGAGCAGTAGGTTGCCCAGAGGGACCCTTGAGCAACATAGTGTCCTAGTCACTGCTGCCCATGTGTTGGATATAGCTGCTCCCTGCCGCACGTGTGAATATGGGTGAAAAGCAGAGGTTGCATTTTGTTGTTTCACTGTGTGCTTTGCTCTTTCAAAATGACAAATTTCATTTCACTTTTTTGCTCATATTTTGACCCATATGGTGTCTATTAACAGGCATGCTACCAGGGTCACAGTAAAACTGTTAAACATCTGTAGAGAAAAACCTAAATAATTAATAATTCCCCTATAAAGTTTACAAATTAGCAATGAATATCCAGCCAAAACAATATTTACATTTACAGCATTTAGCTGACGCTCTTATCCAGAGCGACTTACATGTCCTAATTACAGGGACAGTCCCCCTGGAGCAACTCAGGGTTAAGGGTCTTGCTCAGGGACCCAGTGGGGGTAGTGCTAGAGGTGGGATTCAAACCAGGGACCTCTTGATCCAGAGGTCCATAGGCAAGTACCCTACCACTAGACCACCGCCACCCCATATTGTTATATTATGAAGTTCATGGCCATCTCTTGTGGCCTTGAATAATTCTGACAAAGAAAATTACATTTTGACTGTGAAACCACTAAATTTGCTTATTTTATATACATATATATTTAAACTGTTCAGCAGCTTGCTGCTTATTTATGAAATTTCATGTTTTCTTGGGTGAGTAGATATCTTCTGTTGTGCACGTTTTAGCCAACAGAGGGAACTGGTGGCTCCCTAGAGCTGCTTCATATCACTTTTCTTTTCACTGACCACTTGCTTGTCTAGTAAAAGCTTTACCCAGCAGTTTTTTACCTTTTGTATTTCGACTGTATTCTTTACTCAACATGATAGGCCAGAGTTTGGCCTTCTAACACGGTTTAAAAAGTTAAATATTTTGATATTTTGTGAACAGTTTCAACAATTGACCTTCACTGTAGTTATTTACAGTTTATTTCATAAATAAAACATGAATCATATTTTGAGAGCTGACCAAAAATCTTTTAGAAATCTGGTCCTGGTCAGCCTATGGCCTCACTGCAGCAAAGTACCATAAACCATGTGCTCATGTTGAAGAACTCCTCCTTGAACCGCCACCTTATCGTGGTGGAGGGGTTTGCGTGTCCCAATGATCCTGGGAGCTATGTTGTTGGGGGCTTTATGCCTCACAGCCCGAAGGGGCAACGTGGGTCCCCCTTCCCATGGGCTCACCACCTGTGGGAGGGGCCAAAGAGGTTGGGTGCACTGTGAGCTGGGCGGTGGCCGAAAACGGGGGCCTTGGCAGTCCGACCCTCGGCTGCAGAAGCTGGCTCTAGGGACGTGGAATGTCACCTCTCTGGTGGGGAAGGAGCCTGAGCTAGTGCGCGAGGTTGAGAAGTTCCGGCTTGATATAGTTGGACTCACCTCGACGCACAGCTTGGACTCTGGAACCAGTCTCCTTGAGAGGGGCTGGACTCTTTTCCACTCTGGAGTTGCCACCGGTGAGAGACTGGCAGCAGGTGTGGGCATACTTATTGCCCCACGGCTTGGGGCCAGTACATTGGGGTTTACCCCGGCAGATGAGAGGGTGACGGCCCTCCGCCTTCGGGTCGGGGGACGGGTCCTTAGTGTTGTCTGCGCTTATGCGCCAAACAGCATTCTGGACTACCCACCCTTTCTGCGGTCTCTGGAGGGGGCGCTAGAGAGCGTCCCTCCTGGTGACTCCATATTTCTGCTGGGGGACTTCAATGCTCACGTGGGTAATGACAGTGACATCTGGAAGGGCGTAATTGGGAGGAATGGCCCCCCCCGATCTGAACCAGAGCGGTGTTCCGTTATTAGACTTTTGTGCTCGTCACGGATTGTCCATAACGAATAGGCATAAGGATGTCCACATGTGCACCTGGCACCAGGACACCCTAGGCCGCAGTTCGATGATTGATTTTGTGGTTGTGTCGTCGGACTTGCGGCCCCATGTCTTGGACACTCGGGTTAAGAGAGGGGCGGAGCTGTTAACTGACCATCACCTGGTGGTGAGTTGGCTTTTTTGGTGGGGGAGGATGCCGGTCAGGCCTGGTAGGCCCAAACGCATCGTGAGGGTCTGCTGGGAACGTCTGGCAGAGTCCCCTGTCAGGACAAGCTTCAATTCCCTCCTCCGTCAAACCTTTAACCACGTCCCGGGGGAGGTGGGGGACATTGAGTCTGAATGGACTATGTTCCGCGCCTCCATTGTCAAGGCGGCTGACCGGAGCTGTGCCCGGGAGGTGGTCTGTGCCTGTCGCGGTGGCAACCCTAGAACCCGTTGGTGGACACCAGCGGTGAAGGATGCCATCAAGCTGAAGCAGGAGTCCTACCGGGCCTTTTTGACCAGTGGGGCTCCGGAGGTAGCTGATAGGTACCGACAGGCCAAGCGGAATGCGGCTCTGGTGGTTGCTGAGGCAAAAACTCGGGCATGGGAGGAGTTTGGAGAGGCCATGGAGAAGGACTTCCACACAGCTTTGAGGAAATTCTGGTCCACCATCCGGCGTCTCAGGAGGGGAAAGCAGGGAACAGTCAACACAGTGTATAGTGGGGATGGTGCGCTGCTGACCTCGACTCGGGACGTTGTGGGTCGGTGGGGGGAGTACTTCGAAGACCTCCTTAATTCCACCAACATGCCTTCCGAGGAGGAAGTAGAGCCTGGGGACATAGAGGTGGACTCTTCCATCTCTGGGGCTGAGGTTGCCGAGGTGGTCAAAAAGCTCCTTGGTGGCAGGGCTCCGGGAGTGGATGAGATCCGCCCAGAGTTCCTCAAGGCTCTGGATGTTGTAGGACTGTCATGGCTGACACGCCTCTGCAACATCGCATGGACATCAGGGATGGTGCCTCTGGATTGGCAAACCGGGGTGGTGGTCCCCCTCTTTAAGAAAGGGGACCGGAGGGTGTGTTCCAACTATCGAGGGATCACACTTCTCAGCCTCCCGGGGAAAGTCTATTCAGGGGTCCTGGAAAGGAGGGTCCGTCGGATAGTCGAACCTCAGATCCAGGAGGAGCAATGTGGTTTTGGTCCAGGTCACGGAACAGTGGACCAGCTCTACACCCTTAGCAGGGTCCTGGAGGGTGCATGGGAGTTTGCCCAACCAGTTTACATGTGCTTTGTGGACTTGGAGAAGGCATTTTACCGTGTCCCTCGGGGGCTCCTGTGGGGGGTACTCCGGGAGTATGGGGTATCGGATTCCCTGCTAAGGGCTGTCCGGTCCCTGTGCAACCGGTGTCAGAGCTTGGTCCACATTGCCGGCAGTAAGTCGGACCTGTTCCCAGTGAAGGTTGGACTCCGCCAGGGCTGCCCTTTGTCACCGATCCTGTTCATAATTTTTATGGACAGGATTTCTTGGCGCAGCCAGGGCGTTGAGGGGGTCCGGTTTGGTGGGCTCAGGATTGGGTCACTGCTTTTTGCAGATGACGTTGTCCTGTTGGCCTCATCATGCCGTGACCTTCAGCTCTCTCTGGATCGGTTCGCAGCCGAGTGCGAAGCGGCTGGGATGAGAATCAGCAACTCCAAATCTGAGGCCATGGTCCTCAGTCGGAAAAGGGTGGAATGCCCTCTCAGGATTGGGAGTGAGACCTTGCCCCAAGTGGAGGAATTTAAGTATCTTGGGATCTTGTTCACGAGTGAGGGTAAAATGGAGCGGGAGATCGACAGGCGGATCGGGGCAGCTTCTGCAGTAATGCGGGCTCTGCATCGGTCCGTCATGGTGAAGAAGGAGCTGAACCAGAAGGCAAAGCTCTCAATTTACCAGTCGATCTACGTTCCCACCCTCACCTATGGTCACGAGCTGTGGGTAGTGACCGAAAGAACGAGATCGCGAATACAAGCGGCAGAAATGAGTTTCCTCCGCAGGGTGTCTGGACTCTCCCTTAGAGATAGGGTGAGAAGCTTAGTCATCCGGGAGGGGCTCAAAGTAGAGCCGCTGCTCCTCCGCATCGAGAGGAGTCACGTCCCACCGGAAAGAGACCCCGGGGAAGACCCAGGACACGCTGGAGAGACTATGTCTCTCGGCTGGCCTGGGAACGCCTTGGGATCCGCCCAGAGGAGCTGGAAGAACTGGCCGGAGAGAGGGAAGTCTGGGCATCCCTGCTGGAGCTGCTGCCCCCGCGACCCGACCTTGTATAAGCGGAAGAAAATGGATGGATGGATGGATGTTGAAGAATAAAAGCAAGTTAACTCTTTAAATAATTATCATTATGAACACTCTATTTCTCTCTCTCTCTCTCTCTCTCTCTCTCTCTCTCTCTCTTTCTTTCTATCCAGGAGCGACATGCTGACAACCTCATTCAGAACCAGCACTATCAGGTAATTTATCTGTTTCTGTATAAACCTCCCACATTTACATTTACATTTACAGCATTTAGCAGACGCTCTTATCCAGAGAAACTTACAACAGTGCTTTGTTTCCACATTAGATCATCATCTTGGTAACCAGCTCAGATCAGTAACTGCTGATTAGCTATTACAACCTAAGTAACAAACTAAGAGCCCTTGTGACAAGTATATACCCTACACACTTCCTCTCTTTTTCAACGGCGGGGGTTCAAGAAGAGCAGTGCTTGATGGTCTGAGAGGACGAGAAGAGACACTGTGTTTGATTAGAGCAGTCAGGTAAGATGGTGCAAGGCTGTTAGTAGCCTTGTAAGCAAGAGTTAAAGTTTTAAACCTGATACGAGCAGCCACTGGGAGCCAGTGTAGGTCCCGCAGCAAAGGAGTAGAAGAAGAGAACTTGGGATGGTTGAAGACAAGTCTTGCAGCGGCGTTTTGAATCAAATGTAGTGGTCTCGTTGCCGTCAGTGGAAGACCTACCAGAAGAGAGTTGCAGTAGTCCAGGTTCAAGATGACCAGGGACTGGAGCAGTAGCCGGGTTGCCTGGGTGGTGAGGAAAGGACGGATTCTTCTAATGTTGAATCCCACCATGCTACATTTCAGATTCTCTTTAGAATCTGCTGTTTGAGATAATGTTAACATTTTCCAGCAGTGGATATCCAAATGAGCAAATAAGTAAAAGTGAAAGGCTTCAAGAATTCATAAAATAATGATAAGTTTTGTGTCACACTTTTATTTCAGCATTTGTGCCAATTTAGTCAACATTCCTGTAATGACTATGTTGCTACATTTTGCTACATCACTGCTACATTACCATCACTATCATCTGCATCACTATTTTTTTTTCCAATTCCAAAGTGAAAATTGTATTATGAAAATGCATACCATGCTTATATAGTTAGGAACAGGGCAGGTGAGAGCCAGGAATGACTTTAGGTGTAACCTGTGTTACTGAGCTATTGAGTAGCTTAAGGAAAATCTGCAGAAGAAAATGGGTTTGGTTAAGTTGCTGTCCCTTCTCAGATACACACATCTATTATTACCCACCTTTAGCTAGTGTGTGGTTGTATTTGTTGCTAAGTGGGATCAAACCTTGTGAATGGAACTGTTTTGTAGAGCCACTGCTGAGTCGTCCTTTATTGTATATGCTAATTAATGCTAATGTATGCAAGTCCAGATTTTCACCTCCAGCCAAGACATATGTCATGAATATGCCCAAAACCTTTTTTCTTCCTTAATAAAATAGAATTGCACAATATTAATAAGTAAATAAGTACCTCCCCCCAACCTTAAATAAGGGAGGGTAAAACGTGATTATTATTATCATGAGTATAACATTCTGTGTTATCTTTCTGCTGCAGTAGTGCTTTTGTGTTTGCTTTGTTTTAGGAGGTCATCAGAAATCTGGTTAAGCGATATGTGGCATCTATGATTCGCAGAACCAAAACAGATGAAGGGCTGACAGAGGAAAACTTCAAGGTTTATCCTTTAACTATTTTTTTTTTTTTACGTCAAAGGAAGCTTTGATGCAAAACTGACTTTCCTTAGGCTAATATGGGGCACAGAACAAAAATGGTGGTTTAACTTAAAAAAATGACCCACTGTGCCAAGAATGCAAAACATTGCTGACTTGCTCTCAGAAGTTAATTTTAAAATTTGAGCTAACCACTGTTGCTAACATGGCACAAAGAGCATTTTGGGAAAGAGCATTTTAAGACCAATCATGTCTGTGACCTATAGAAGCCTATTTGGAGTTTATATTGCATTATCTTACCTTAGTAAAGTGAACTGCAAGTGATTGTGTCATTGTGAACAACAGCACAGCACACAGTAAACCACAATAAAATGGTTCTCTGTATTTAATCCATCACACTGGACACACTGGAGCAGTTACATTTAATGAAAAAACGCATGTTAAAGTTGAGGAAAAAGTCTTTTTAAAGTGATTTTAAAGTATATCACTTTTATGTTTGAGATACATGGGCTAATGTTTTTCTTGTAGCTGGGTCTAAGTCACCTTGTTTAGAGTTTTTGAAGGGTCAGTGACAGCTTTGCTATTGTGTGCTATTGTGTTGATTACACTTACTAATATTTTGGGCAGTGGTAGCCTAGTGGTTAGGAACTAGGCCCCAGGATCAAGTCATGAGTTTGAATCCCAGATCAGTACCCAAGGTACCATCCCCATCACAGCTCCCTGGGCACTGGATATGGCTGCCCACTGCTGCACAGTTAAATGCATTTCTTTGTAGATCACTGAGTGCTCTGCTGTGTGCTCACATTGACAAATAGTCACTTAAATCTTTTTCACTTAAATTTTCACTTTCACAAATATTAAAGCCTTGAAAAAAAGGCCCTGTAAAAAAATTACATTTGGACTCCACTCATTTCAAACGTAAGTATGTCCAAGGTAATGATTATGTTAAAGACAATCATTTATGAACATATGTCTTTTTCAGGTTAGAATGTCCTTTTTAAAATACATATTTGCCTCAAAGGACTACAGGAGTACCAAACTCAAGCACCAACCATATGGACACCTTGCTGGCCATTCATGCTTGCTTGCATAAGTGAAAGAACCTTTAGTGACAAGTGACCTGCCAGTATTATTAGCCTCTAAACTTCATCCCTTCCATCCCTTCTTGGTTTTAGTAACAAATACTTCCTGTAACTGAGTGCTGTGGGTTAGTGTGGTTTGCTCATTCTTAACTGATTAATCATCTCTTGTAATCCATTAAGGAGCTCAAGCAGGACATCTCCAGTTTCCGTTATGAGGTTCTGGACCTGCTTGGCAACCGCAAGCCTCCCCGCCGCACTTACTCCTCCAGCAGTGAGGCCACACAGCAGGATGATGTGGTTGAGGCTCAGCAGGAGGTGGAAAGGAGGGAAAGGAAACTAAGTAATCAAGAGGGAGCTAAGTCATCCAGGGTCAGGAGCTCTGTCTCTTTTGCTCAGGTGGACAGGAGCCGTGAGGGTCAGTACAGTGTGTCAGCCCTTTTTCGTTCAATGGCATGCATGGAGGAGCTGCCGGACAATAGACCAAAGAGCAATGGCTTGAGAAAAAGCAAGTGGTCTCCCTCCTCTTTTGTTAGAAGCAGTCGTCTTCAACGTTTCTCACGTTCCAAGAAGAACTCCTTGCGGCGCTTGGGCTTGCTGTTCCATCGCATGAATGGACATATACCGGAGGCACGCATGCAGAGCCACAGCAGTCAGCCTCTTCAGCAACAGCAGCAGTCTGCCTACAGTATCTCAGACAGAGTGTTACAGCTGCAAACCTCCTGGCAGGATCCAGGGGCTCTGCTGGAGAACCAGGTCACAAGGAGTGAGATGCACCTGCACACACTGGGAGTTGGATCTAGTGAAAGAGATCAAAACCCAATGCAGTCTCCATCTCACCAGGCAAATGGCAAGGAAAGCCTCTTACTAAGGCCCCCTGGTCACTCATCACTACCCCCCCTGCACTGTGCTTCCAACCTGACTTCCTCGAGCTCCCATTTGCTATCCTCCAGCGATGAACTCAGTCAAGGTTGGGTTGGGCCCTGTGACAGCCAAGGTTCTTCTTATTGGGACCAGGAAGAGTCTGTCACAACACAGCTCTAAGCATAGATTCTCATTGGCTGCTCTGGAGTAGATTAAGACAACTGAGGTTGTCCAACTATGACTGTTTCAGGCCTAAATTGACTGTGTTATTAACAATATTGGCAATGGACAATACCCATACATTCAGTATACTCAATATGCTTTTAATACTGCAAGCTATAATTAGCAAATAAGTAGTCTTTAAATACTGCATTCAGTACTGGGAATGTTAACATTGTTTCCTGCAATATGGGTGTGCATTACCATTGATGACACCTCTAATGCAATGACATTTTTTATTACACACATTACAATTACACACCAAATGTTAACTTTTCTTTGCAGCATTGACTTAAAACTAATAGCTTTATATAGCTATCATTTACATGTTACTCATGTGCTATTATTTGATAATGCTTCCCTGGCTTATAAGGTCACAAAACCGTCTTTTGTGTTTGATGATAGCTGAATATTTTCAGCAAGCTTAGCACAAGGGAGTGCAGAAGGAGACACCAGTTAAGTGTATGTGCACTGGTTACAATTGTGCCAAATTGCCCGCTTTCCAGAGCACTTTCCCTTTGATTCTCCTGAGACATAACGGGCTTTTTAAATTAGGAGAACAGTTTATAGTTAAGTGTCATCTATTTTCACAATGGTAAAGAATATTGTCACTAAGAAACAAGAATAATCCCGTGAGAATAAGGGTACATAACTATATGTAGGGGACAAGGTTTGATGAAGTTGCTGATTTGAAAGAGTTATCTGCATTAAAATCTCATGCAAAGTGCCACATAATGAAATATGCATTTTAACAATAACTCCATGTGCATGCACTCCATGATGTCATTAAGGTATTTACTGGGGGAAATGTGGATGTTGAGGGATAGTGTGTTTATCTCATTTTGAAACCTTTTGAGATGCAAATTAAGAACCTTAATTTAGTAATGGTTTAAATACATTTTTTGACATGAACTAGGCTCAATTTATGGCAAGAAACCTCTGTGTATTAATTATGATTGTGAAGTATATTGACAAAATACATAATCTATTATCGCTACTCTTCATTTTTTAATTTATATGTTGCCTTTAAATAACAGGGTTTCAGTATAACGTTCCCTATTGTGGATCAGTAATATTTACATCTTATGGGAATAACTGATAACTCTTCTTTTTTGGACCTTTTATGAATAATACATTTGTTTTGTATAGATTTATTTTTCTATCATTTTTTTTCTTGGATAGGAGAGGTTTTTGTTATGCTTAGCTTATGTCTCAAGATTTTTAATTTTTTTTTTTTTTACTTTGATTTACAAAAAAGTTGCGTTGGTATGAATTTCTATATTGATCATGATTACAAGATTGAAAAACACATTAAAAAGTACAATATTAGTCAATGAAAATGGAAAAAAAGGACAGGTTATTTTTTTATATCCAGATTTGCATGGATAGTGTTATTAGAATATCTTTAGCTTTGTTGTTTCAAATATGAAATTTACAATGGACAAAGCTGTCCACCTTCTGCTTCAGAATATCCAAATATATAATTAACAAAAAGTATGTCTTTTACCTTGTTTCTTGTAATATTAGTGCAATTCACCATTAGTCTGTCGATGCTAGGTAGATAAAAGGAAACGATTATGGAAACCACATTATAAATGAATGCAAGCTGTAAATTATTTATCCTCCTAATCTTGTCTTTACTAGAACACAGAGATAAAGTAACTCCATAAAAGAGATTATAAAAAATTTTCATAAAGAGCTTTGGAAAAGCTGCTAACATTTCTTCACACTCACCAACTTCCTGGCAACACACACAGGCTTTGCTACTGCTAGCTCACATATGGAATCCAGCAAGAATGCAACAGTTCAGGACTATGTACTGGGCTTTCCACCTTCCACCTCTAATCAGCGCTGTCAAAGACTATGCTTATTTAAAATAGTTCATAAGGCCACTAGAGGGAAGTTAGGCTGCTGTCCAAGGTGCTAACTTGCGGGCTAGGTGTCATTCATTTTAACTCAATACAGCATTCGTTTTTGAAGCGTTTCAATATTCTGAATATCTTGGAATTACTTTACCCACACCTCTAGAAATGTACTCTTGTACAGCAGCAAAATTGTACTAATGGAAATACGGCAGCTAAAAAGAAACCACAAAAAAGCAACACAGAAGAGGGGAGGGGGGGGAAAAAAAAAAAAAAAAAAAAAAAAGCAACATTTGGAAAACCCTTTATTAAGAAAAACATCAAAAACAATTCAACAGTATTACAAAATTGTGAGAAACAGAAACAAAAGGGTGAACACACCATTACAAAAAAAAATTAATTAAAAATAAGGAAAAATGGAACCGTGTAGAAATAGTGCTACAGTAGAGTATCAGGCACCTCGTGTTACATACTAGGTGGCGCAAAGTGGGTGGTTTGGGGTGGGGTTGTGATGTAGTTAACATGTGGGTGGGACGAAGGGCAATATGAGGTGTGGTGGAAACGTGGATGTGGGAGAGGCCCAGGAGTCCAGGGCGTGAGGTAGTGGTAGGTGGTGGAGAGTACAGGAACGTAGGGCTCATAGGTGGGGTGGAGGGGGCCTTGGCTGCACTGCTCCTGCACCAGAGGGAAGAACACTGTGCCGGGTGCTGCCGCAGTTGGGGGCTCCATAACCAGAGTGGTGCCTGGAAACAAGGAAGGGAGGGCGAGTTGTGGAGAAAAGTAGTGATTTGGGGGGGAGGCGGCGCAGGCGCAAGAAGGAGACTATGTGAAAGGCTGATTTGCCACTTGACAGCATGGAGGTTTGCAGAGGCACTGACCATTGCTGTTAGCTGGCTCACCCTGAGGGTGGGGGCATGAACGAGCAGCTTCTGGGTACGCCTGTGGGATGGTGTGCTCTGGGCTGGCAGCTGCAGAGGGATTCGAATAAGTCTGGAACTGAGTCTCCCCACCACCCCCAGGCTGCTGATACACCTGCTGCATGTGCACCATGGAATGCCAGTAACTCTGCTGATAAGTCTGCATGCAAACATAGATGCAACAGGCCAATAATAGTTCAAATGTAAACAAGCACTTTTGATTTTGCCTTCTGAACACAACCTGGTTAAAAAGCTTGTGCATAACTGCAATAATGCTCACAAAAACCTCTGGAAACCACTGTGGTGACCTGTTCCAAACGTGTGCAATTAGTTCACCTCTGATCCCTAGAAGTTATCATAAACTAAAATAATTTTAATTAACTCATTTAATTACTACGTACCTGCACTCCCAAGTTGAAAAAGTATTGGAGAACCTTGCAATCTGATTGGAGAGGGGGAAAATAAATTGTTAAATAAATAAATAAATTTAACCACCACCACCAACAACATGCAGGTGGTTTGCTGACCTCTAGGCAGGTCATTTCCACTGGGGTCATAGGAGTAAGGTGGTGGCGGAGCCACAGTGACTGGTTCCCCCATCTCATTTACAAACCATGGCGAAGGTGGTGAAAACTGCATGGACATAGCTTGAGCCCAAAAGGACAAAACGGAACAAACAGTGAAACATCCAAATTAATGTATCATTTTTAAAAATAACTTGTACACTTTAGACAGCTTTTACTGTTGTACTTGGTCAAAATCCTAAATACCTAAAATATAACGTCCAAAAAACAACTGCTCTTCACGGCCTTCAAAAATGACAAATACACATTTGAGATTGTCGAGGAGCTCCTTGACAGACACTGGGACTTCCGTACACAGCATGATTTCACATCTGGTTAAGCAAGTTCTCCTGCCATAACCAGGGTCATCAATCCAACAATCAAATAAGAAAATTAACAACCAAAGCTTGCTTGTGCTACCTTTGTATAAAAACTGTTGGTAGTGGATTTAATGACTGACATTGCTTTGAGAAGCAGGTTGTAATTTGACGACAGAACATTTTTACAGGCTCCAGGACATTTAGCAGACGTTCTTATCCAGAGCGACTTCCATTTCCTAACTACAGGGAAAGTTCTCGTGGAGCAGCTCAGGGTTAAGGATCTTGCTCAAGAACCCATTGGTGGTGGTAGTGCTAGATGCAGGTTTGAATCCTGCGGTTCATAGGTCTGTAGGCAAGTATCCTACCACTATACCACCACCTCCCAGGTGCAATAGTAGCAGTGTTTGGTAGAAATTCCAACAACTGATTTTGGAAAGATGGAATACTAGAACACTTGGCTTTATTTTTTTTCTCCCCTTTACTTTTTAGCAAACAAGAACTCGTTAATTTTAACTAAGTGTGGATGAAATGGCCAGACATTACAGCTGTCATACCTTTTATATTATAAATAAAATACATGTACAAATGCTTAATTTCTTAAGCAATGGACAAACCTGGCCTGCCCAATACGTTTAAAGGAGGGGGCTGTCCAGGTGTAATATTGGAAGGCTGTAGGGGATTTGGGGGGCTGTGAGAACTCCCAGCAGAAGAAGAAGAGTTGGAAGTGAAGATGGCAGCTGGGGCAGAGTTGACTGGCTGAGAGGAAGATAGGACTGCTGATTTTACCACAACCTGCAAGTCAAGAAAAGTATAACAGTTTTAGCAGTTTTGAGTCAGACATCATTTTCCATATCAGTTTTAATTGTTCATCTTCTAGAAAGAGAGCATGCCTGTTGAGAGTAACTGTAGGTAGCAACACCCTCTTGTGGTGAGCCAGCACGAGAGCTTCCCTCCTGAATAGTCTAAAATGCAAGAATGAACTTTGAGACTTGAAAGCATTTTTATATAGTTTGTGTGTGTGTGTGTGTGTGTATATATGTATATTATATATATATATATATATATATATATATAAATAAGGTTTGACCGATTTCAAAAGCATATGAAGCGCACACAATTAAAAGGCACAAGATAATTTAGCCAAGATCAAATCAATGATTATCTATAGTACCAGATTGGTGGTAGACTCAGCAGCAGCATAAACAGATGGGCTTTGAAACCCTGCATCTGAAATCCAAACACATGCACAACTATATGACTAAATAAAACTAGGATACACGATATACTGTGTAAACCCACAATACATCTGTAAAAAAGTAAAAGTAAAAATAACCAACCAGAGGTGGAAAATATATATTCCTCTGAATATTCTCCTGTGAAAGACAACATTTTAAAATGTTTATGTTGCAATGTAAATTCGCACATGCATGTTTGTCTGTTCTCAAAAAAAGGTACCATGGTCTCCAGCAGTGCTCCTCTCATCAGGTTCCTCCTCAGAGGATGATATAGGCTGTTTGCCAGATGGAATAGGGCTGGGTCCTCTAGGCACCCAGTAGGTAGCAGGACCAGGTACCATTGTGCTGGAAACCGTTTGTCCCTGCAGAAGACATACATTTCTTTGAGCCACAGTAATTTACCATTTTCTAGAATATGCAAGAGTTAATTTTCTTTTAATAGATATTCAAGCAAAAAACAAGTCCCTTAGTAAGCTAGTTATAATGCATATGAAACAAAACAAACTGGTATGGCAGAGAAAGAATTTTCATCTGCTTCCTCCATTTCATAGAAGGTCATGGTTTCTTCCATGTCTTGGGCTTCTTCTCCAGGCTCAGGCACAAAGCTGAATTGACATTCCTTATTCACAGAGTTCATCTGACGCCTGCTTCTGCTGCAAGTTGAATTTGAAAAAAGTTGACTACCGGACAGCATTTTGGATCAAATAATGAATAATAATCGGTCCCTATGGCTGCTATGGATTGATTGGGTAGCAGCCTCCATCTCTATCTTAGTTTCAATTTAAATTGACAAAAATGATGATCAAATTACAGGTAAAATCAAGAGGGTTTTCTTACCGTGATTTGAAAGAATAATTGTCAAAACTTTGGTAGCAGCGTTTACTAGCACTGGGATAGTAAGCAGCCTCTGGTCCAATGAGATGGTGTCTATTCAGGAAACGTGCTGAGCTTCTGACCAGAACAGTGGAGGCAAAGAAACGACGGCAAAAGGACCCAGTATACAACACTATCAAGATTGACAGGCGCACAAAACCTGAAGATAGCCATTGGTATTAATGCTACCTGCTGATTTTACATTTTTAATAGGGTTAATGCCATGCTTTTGATCAGCAGAAAATAACCATTTGAAACCCTTTACATATAAAAAAATTAGGCCTCCTATTCAGTACATCTATAACAGGTATCTGACCTGGGTGGTCCGTATCCACGAGGTATTCTTGGGGCAGAGTGTGAGCGGTAGTGCTCATAGGTGAGGCCTGCTGGGGGTGGTGCTGGGCCATGTACACCAGGAGCACGGACAGGGGCCAAATTCCCAGGGCAAGGCTGGAGGCGAGGGGGCAGGCCAGACTGAGGCCGGCCGTATGACACTGCCATTAGCATCTCTTTCCCACGAGCTTTCCTCAGGAATCTGCGTCGCCCACGTAGCTCAGGGTCTGGAGCAGAAAATAAATTCAATGGGAACTCAACATGGGCACAGAATGCTTGATGGGTCTTCTGAAGGGGAGGGGGGTCCCATTACTAGAATCTTTAAAGTCTAGTAATAATTTAATAATAATTTAAGTAATAATTTAAAACCAGCCATTTAGTAAAACCAGCCGAGTTTAGCATAACATTGTATTGCAGATTGTAAAGAGTGGAAGATGGCACCTAGTTCTCCAGGGTAATGTTCAGCATGGCTATAGGAACTGCCCTTTCTGCTTGGTGTTATGTTCCATGCTGGGACAGGATTCACTGGCTTCAGGTTGGTCAAGGACACCAAGTGCCTAGAACATAAGACTTAGGGCTATTATTTAGCCAGACTCAAATTTTAAGCATTACATCATAAGGCCTTAAATCAGAGCATGCCACTCCTAGCACATTAAAGCGCCGCAATTTTAGCATTCTACTATGAAAGTAACAGATTCTACTTTTGCAGGCCTTTCAAACCAGCTTTTCACTGCAAATAAAATGTTTTCACAAGATAAAAATTAGGCACTAGTTTGGAGAAGAACCTATGGGCTGAAGAAGTTGAAGTGCTGAAGGATGTTATCCCATGTTGGTTAAAACAGAATACCAAGTTGTTTAATTTCTCAAATGTCTACACAATTTTAATAACATTAAAAGTAGCAATTCTTAGAATGCAATTTTGAATTCATTCATTTGAATTGTTTTATTGAAACAGAAATTATATTGTTATATACTTACTTTTCACCCAGTTCTTCAATAAACACAGTCACTGCACTGGGATGAGTCCCTACTTCCTGGATAAATGCATTGTAGTACTTCCCTTTAGGATCCAAACGCACCTGAGCAACATAATATAACAAAGATGCATGGAAGATAATGAATTAATGAAACCAAATAAAGTTGAATTAATAGATTAATTAAACTTGAGAAACATTTTCCTAAAGCATTCTAAACTCAAAATGGAAGTGTGTGTGTGTGTATATATATATATATATAAATAAAACACACACATATACACACACACACCTACACACCTACCTGACATTTGTCCCCTAAGAAATACTGCCTGCCAGCAAAAACCATGTAATCAGTCTTCTGGAGTTCTGGAATACCGAATAAAATAATTTAATAGATGAATACATCATTCATTTTACTGCCATCACAAGGACACTTTGTCTATGCAGACAGACAGGACGATTCTTGAAAAGGCTCAGCATGACTCATTCCCAGTAATCAGACTGATTGATTGACATGATGGAAGAAAGCTGTATTTAAAATGCATAACTACGTGAATAGCACTTAAAATTATTTCCGCAAACACAGTACTGTATCCAGTATCCAGCTTACAAAATTGCAACCACTCAAAATACATCATCCTGAACCAGCATGCTGGAGTTGAACTATGAGTAAAATCACAAAAGCTGTGTGGTATAATGGTTTCATTTTAAAGCCAAAGACCAAAGTAACTGTGCCTAGAACAAACAAAAACTTGAAGTATAACTCAAAAGAAAGATCTCTAGCATGAGGTTGTTCTGCCATTTAGTCACACAAGACAGTGTCAAGCCTGCCCAAACTTGAACTAATAGTCAAACTAACTAATAATCAAAACCCCTTTCTAAGCAATAAGGCCTTAATGTGAGTGAACTGAAAGGAAAGCATGGCCTGCAATTTAATTAACTCACCTTTGCGGCTGTCCTGCCAAACATCAAACTCTACATTGCGGTAAATCTCAGGGTCCAAGGCTTTCAGTACTTTGTAGGGAAGCGTAAGCTTTGCTGGTCCATCTGGAGCCTAAAAGGCAAGAAGACATGGTCACATATGAAAGGAAGAGCCTTTATTTTGTTCTTTTTTTTTTCCTCCCTTTACATCACCCTTTGATCTTCGCCTCCAAATTTGACTTTATCCTCAGTGCGGTTATAATTACTTGGCTCCCATTCTTCTCTGTAACAGCAATACAATAAAAATAAGTAATGGGGGAAAAAAAAGAAAAAAAAAAAAAAAAAAGAGAAAACACCCTTACACACAACCTACATAATTAAAAAAAGACATGAGCTAAATTTGAACAAATTTTTTATAAAGTAAAAAACTGGAAGTAATGCAACACTGCACCTTTGGTCAAGCAGAAAAACATAGCCATGA
This sequence comes from Hepsetus odoe, assembly GCA_017165825.1. NCBI lineage: Eukaryota > Metazoa > Chordata > Actinopteri > Characiformes > Hepsetidae > Hepsetus > Hepsetus odoe. Next base: position 5,966,767 of record CM029381.1, on the reverse strand, counting down.
ATTCCTGTTTGTGTATGTGCAGACCTCAAACCCCTGTCCTCAGGGGTATCAAAGCCAGCATCTTCACTGCACACAGACAGGCTGTTCCTAAAGCGTCTGCCCCCTCCTCTGAATCCATCTAGAGCAACGTGCAGATCCTCCTCTTCAATGCCCAGAACACGCGTGTATAACAACTCGTACAACAGCGCTGTTAATAGACAGCGTTAAATCACAAATCACATTCAATTACAGAATCAGGAATGTACACAACAAGTGGGTAATCACAACATAATTTAAACACTACTTTGGTTGGGGGAAAAAACACCCTCAAGGCCTACAGAGATTCTTACATAGAGATTTTACTAAAACTCACACTGGCATATTGCTGCATCCACCGGATAGCCCCTTGAGTAGACAATGTCATAGTGACCATTGCTTGAGCAACAGAGCAAAATCTGGAATAAAATCAAGAACTTGTTAAATTTAAAATGCAACATTACATAGTCTTGATATACACAGAACTACAGGCATCATCCCTACGTACTGAAGGACCATACTTTTTACCAAGCACAAAAAATACATGAGATTCACTTGCGCATAATAAATACAGCTCAGCAATTTTAACCTAAAGACAGGGTTGCACAACGTATTGCCTGGTAATCATTAAACTTGTTGGTCTCTGCAGTACAAAAAAAGGCAATAGTATGCAAGAGCCTCTTACCAGTTAGCATTTGACATGGTGACCAATCACAGCTCTAACGTGAATATTTATACAATCTTGAACCATTAAAAACACCTTTAGGGTTTTTACTCCTTCTGCATCCATTCCCATATCATCTGAGCTGCTTATTCTAACTAGGGTCAAAGGGTGTGTCAATTTAAATGGAATATGGAATGAAAACCTACAAGCTGCTCAATAGTACGTCAATACTAGTTCATGATTCTAATGTAAAATGATCAGTAGTTATTAAACAATGTATTTGCCATGTAAATCATTATACAGCAATGCAACTCCTGTAACAGAAATTCTGGAAATTCTGGAAATAAGCCAGAGTGCCCCCCCCCCCTTAAAAAACAAAACTTAAGTAATTCAGAAAAGCATCTTTGTAGCCTTACTGCCATTATTTACAAAGCACCATCTGGTTGTAAAAGCTAAAACCTGAGGTGCTTTTAACTTCTTGCCAACCAAGAAATTGTCAGCACAACATGCCAAAGACTTGGCTACTGAGCTGTCTTTCAGTACAGTTCAATAAACTAAATTCCCAACAAACTTCATCCACCTTCCTCTCACCTTGGGCAAGCTCCCATCCTCACCAATCTCAGATGGTGGCTTCCCTGGATACCTGTAAATGACGAAGGACCTCCTGCACCACATATTAAATGTATGCATTAGAACATTGGCACAGAATGATGAACAGTTTTACTGGCATTCCTTGAATCCTGAAATAGCCTGTACACAAGAAGTGATCAACAGTCTAAAGAAACATTTTCCCATATCCCCCAATCCTTGCTGTAGTGAGGCCTGATACAGAGCAAAAACATGGACTAAAGGCCATCAAAAAACTGGAAAGGAAAGCACTGCCCTAATCAACCTGAGCTAGGTTAACCAAAACAACCAGCATGAAAATTTAAATAGCAGAGAGAGGATCTTATTAAAGTATTCTTTCTGCCAGTTTAGAGCATCTTGAGATTGTAAAACTGCAATAATAGTGAAGCTATAGTGAAACGGGTCTATGAACTATGAAGACAATGAAAATATGATTACAAAACAAAAAGCAAGAAAATACCTATAACGCAGAGACAAAGCCTTGATCTCCACTTGCCCTGCAGTTTCCTGAAAAGCACAATCAAAAATGACATTTCAACTCCAGACCAGCTTCATAGATTAGGCCCTCGAGCATAATACTGCGGCCAGTCACCGACCTTAGGATCCTCTAATCGCTCCAAATACTTCTCAAAAAAGCCTTCAACAAACTGCAAGAAACAAGAACGCATTACACCTCAAGTCCAATGAGCCTTTTTGCTCACAATGACCAGAAAGCGAAGGCCCAAATTTACTCACGGGCTCGAAGGTGGACCGGTTTGCCCTCATGAAGTCGACGCACTCTTTTCTTATGTTTTGATGGTAATTCTGAGAGTAATAAAGCTAACAAGCGAAATAATGGTTCACATTTAGTTAACACCTGGGGAAATATTTTACTAACACATATTCGCAGAATGCTGACGGTAGCGGCATCAAGACGCAAGGTAAAAACGAACAGAGGTACTGTGAGGAGCAAAATGCTGGTTTGAATACCTGCTCAGAAACAGCTCGAAAGAGACAGGACGCGTCTCGGACCATCATCTTCCTGTACAAACCGATGCTGGCTAGGTACTCGTCCATATTTACGAAATACTTCTTCGGAGCTTTCTGCATGATAGACAAATCATTAATAAAACACAAAGGCTTCAAACTTCGCAACGTCCACGAAAACGAGTACAGAGCTGCAAAGTTTCCTTCGGGGTTTGGGAAGAAACAGGTGCGGCGAATGAGCGCTGATTAATTGACGCTGGAGGTACAGCGGTAGGTCCTGCAGCGCGACCGTTATTAATTCGAATTGGAAATTTGAATTTCACATTTGAAGCACGCAAAGTTATTTCTGATAGATTCGTGCCAATCATATGGTTACAGTTTAGCAAGAACCTCTCTGTTTCGTAAAGAAGAATGGCGCCCAACGGCGCAAACGCGGGTTTATTTTTTTCAAATTTGCATTTTATTTTTTTTATATAGTTTTATGTTAATTATATATGAAGAGAGAAGAAAAAAATCACCTCACGGCTACTGCTCCCTCACTTTAAAGAACAAACTTTTAAGAAGATTTTTGAATAAGATTTTTGATTAAAAATGATGAAATTTCCAAAAAATGAAGCTGAAAAATTCTGTAAAACTCTATCATTTGCAAAGGCAGTGGATGGCAACATTTGAACGTTTCAATAAATAAAATGATATTTTTATCAAAATATGTTTATTTGCCTGCAAATTTGTTTTTATCCTTAAAAAATGCCAGCTTCCCAAAAACACTTGCAGTAAAGCAATCTTTTATCATGAATGCATGTGAATTACCAACATTCAGTGAGCAAGCATAATAATAATAATAATAATTAGAATAATAATAACAATATTGTTTTCCATTACTGAGAATAGAAACATAACAATCTCATGCTGGGGTCTTGGGGACCTACTGAGATATGGAATCAATCAATGCCCCAAGTTTTAAATTTGAAAGCTAAAATTAATGAAACTGCTTTCTTCTAATGGGGAACTTCATCCCAAGATGATAAAACAGTACAGTAGATGGTGCTATAAAACAGGAAATACAGATCTTATGCAGAAGGCAAAGTTAAAGTTCGTTTTCTTTTCTGCTCCATAGTTTTAAATGTACTATACAGTCTTTTTGAGGATTATGCTACAAGCTTGGCACACCTGTTCTTGGGCAGTTTCTCACATTCTTCTTTGCAGAACCTCTCAAGGTCCATCAGGTTGGATGGGGAGTTTCAGAGCACAGCCATTTTCAGATCTCTCCAGAGAAGTTCAAATCTGGGCTCTGTCTGGCCCACTCAAAAACATCCACAGAGTTGTCCCAAAGCCACTCCTTTATTATCTTAGCTATGTGCTTAGGGTTGTTGTCCTGTTGGAAGATGAACCTTTGCCCCAGTCTGAGTTCAAAAACACTCCTAGTGTGGCTAGGGAGTCGAACCTGTTGGTTCGATTCCCTCACCAGTAGGTTGCACTGAGGTGCCCTTGGGCAAGGTACCTTCCCCGTCACTGCTCCCCAGGCGCTTTCAATAGCTGCCCCCTGCTGCATGTGTGTATGGGTGAAACACAGAGGTTGAATTTCGTTGTGCTGCATTCATCTTTCCCTTGACCCTGACTAGTCTCCCAGTTCCTGCTGCTGAAAAACTATTCCACATCATGATGCTGCCACCACCATGCTTCACTATAGGGATGGTGTTGGCCAGGTGATGAGCAGTGCCTGCTTTCCTCCAGACCCTGATTGCTCAGACTGGTGAGGCAGTCAGCTCTAGAAAGAGTCCTGGAGGTTCCAACCTTATTGCATTTATGGATGATGGAGGCCACTGTGTTCATTGGGACCTTCAATGCTGCAGCAATCTTCTCTCTGAGGTCTACAGACAATTTCTTGGAGTTCATGGCTTTTAACTTTTCATGTTTTTTTATTTTTAAAAGCAAACTTTTTTCACTTTGTCATAATGGGGTATTGTGAATTTTGGGGTAAAAAATGAATGTAATCCATTTTTGAATAAGGCTGTAACACGGCAAAATGTGGAAAAAGTGGAGCACTGTGAATACTTTATGGATGCACTGTAACCCATACACACCGTGCAGCAGGGGACAGCCATACATCCAGTATATGGGGAGCAGTGATGGCGCCAGTACAATGCAAGGTATTGCAGGGCAACCTTTCCCATCCTTGGGCCTAGTACCTAACCACTAAGCCACAGCTGCCCCTTTTAAATTAAAGGCAGATTCATGTGAGACTACTACTAAATCAAGTTTCAGTAGTACTCAAAATGATCAACTGTTAAAACCATGCTACTGTTTATATGATACAAATATGAATAAACATGACTACAAGAATATTTAATAACACTGCTGCTCTATTACACTTTGTTACACTGCCCAACAACTTGGGCTGCTTTGTTCCATAACACTGCGGTTCTCTGATGGATGAATGTACTGTCTGTTGTTGTCTGCACTTGATTATCTTGTTTTATGTCTTATGTTGTGTCTGATGTCATCTTATGTGTAGCACCAGGGTCCCGGAGGAACGTTATTTCATTTCACTATGTACTGTGTATATGGTTGAAATGACAATAAAAAACCTACCTGACTACTTGATTTTTTATTTGCACTGAAGGGTTACTTTAATTAAAAATGCATGACACCTTTGAGGAATTACTGACTTTTGAGGTGATAAATTGACGAAAGAACATTAGATCAAATGTATTTCAACTGGTCTTTCAGACTTCCTTAAATGTATCTTGTCAGCTCCTTAAACTTCATACTCCTTCATGGATGATTCTTTGTGACTTATCCAGCAATATCTTGGTGCTAATTATTGCAGTGTGAGACAGGTCTACTGGGTCCCACCTTCTTTTTTTTTTAAATCTAGCTGAAAAAGCTTATTAAAGATCAAATGAGTTGTTTTTAAAGTCATCAGTAAATCAGGGTTTGTCTTAGATCTCCACATCACTTTATTAACCTCATATGAATTGGTTTACATAACATATCAAGGGTTCACACAGACAGTCTGTTAAGAAAGCATGCTAATTAAAGGAACCATATATCTCAGCTGGACTGAAAGCACCTTGGAGTGCCCCAGGAGGAGCTAAAGGAAGTGGCCGGGGAAAGAAATGTCTGGGCTAACCTCCTTAGCTAGCTACACTGTGACCTGGTTCCAGATAAGTGGTACTGACAATGGGTGGATGAATGGATGAATGGATGGACTAATTAGAGGAAACAGGGAAATGTATCTTCAGTGAACATAAGGATTCCCACATTGCTTATAAATAAAAGCACTTTATGACTCCAAGCAGGCTTGTATATTAACATAAGAAAAAGGTTTCCTTTTGAAGTGAGTATTAACATTGCCTATAAAGTGAGTATAAAGTGAGTAACTAATTTTTTACTTAAGTACAAAGTCAACCTGAAATCTAAAAAGTCAACCTGAAATCTAAACTGTTGTCTTTGGCCTTTTTAGCTCATGTCTCTTTAAACACAAATTACATCACTATATCAGTGTATTGACTTGCATCTAAACATCTGATGTTATTCCTATCCCACCTCTGTCACAGACAATTGAGCTTCAGGCTCAGCCTGCTCAGAGATCCCTGCTTGCCTCAGAAATATGTGACAGTGAAATAATTACATTGCAAGCATAGGTACTATTCTGTTTTTTAAAGCAGTACTAAAATTTAGCAGCCTTTAGCAGTTAATTTTATTTCATTTGTAACCATATATACTCTCACATTTATAGTATACCCTGTTAGTACTTCTGCAACGTCAATACAGAGATTGTTGCTTTATTATCCACAAGGTGGAGACACAGCTCTAGTCTGTAATTTTATGGACTATGCAGAAGGTAAACTAATCATATTCTAGAAAATTGTTAAGGTTCACTAAATATGGACACCTATTACTGGTATTCCAGATCATCTCTGTGTTTTGTTCTTAAAACAAAACAAAAAACAATTTTGCAATTATATAAACATGCCCAACATTCATCTGACTCAGATCTCCTGTAGCTGAAAGCAAAAAAGTGAAAAAATGCCACAAAAGTCTGAAAAAATTAACACCTTTTAAAAAAGGTTGTTGTTATCTCTTCTACTTTTTCTTCTTGTTATTATTATTATATTTCTTCACCTTGGTCTTCTTTGTGTTCATTTATTCTTCTTCTTGTTCTTCTACTTATTGTTATATGATATTTTTGATCATATTCATGCTAAATGCCCTGTATGGTTTTTTCTTCGCAAACAATTTAACCTAATAAACAGTTTCCCCCTTTATAAACTGCAGTGTGTAGATCAAAGCAACCTCACTTTGTCTGTAAAATGAACTGTTGGATTAAGCAAGAACATGCCATTAAATGTATTCATTAGGAAGACTTTCGCTATTAATGAGGTTACATTCTCCAATTAGTTGTAACATTACTGAGAGAAAAGTGAAACATTTCTAATTGATTTTTATTTCCCTCTTCTTAGGCTCCAAACACCTTGTTACCAGATGTTCATTAATCTATGCAAGAACCGCTTAAAACAGACTTCACTCAGCAGGATGCACCAGATCTAGCTACCACTTGGCAGTCGGGGGAAAGTCGGACATAAAAAATGTGTAATTACAGATGTACTTATCTAAAGGTTTTCAGACTAAAACGTATGGATAAAGTAAATAGAATATGCTAAAAATGGTTAATGGTAAAATTATTATTTTGTTCAGAATTCTAAAATTACATTATTGTGTGATAATAAAATTCTTTTTCTTTTTGGGTGGAGGGGGGATCCCAATGATGTCAGCCTGAAATTTTAACAAACCTTTTTATCTTCATGGCCATATTAAGTATTAGCCTTATGATCGAGTGAAAAATATGTTAAAAAATAGTCTGAAATTATTTTCCATTAATGCCTTTACCAAAATCACCATTACAGTCATACCAAAAATGGTAAATGTTTTAGAGAACATAATTTTTCTCTTTTTTTCATTCTCATTGTTCATTAGGAAATAGATAGTAAATACAAGTTTGTTCCTTACATACCAAGTGAAAAGGGCAAGCATTGTAGTGAATGCCTGTTTGTAAGCATGTTAAAAAGACTATTTTATTTGTAAATTTTCTAGCAATGTCATAATTTTTTCATCTATCAGTGCTCCATGTCTTAACTTTGTTGAGGACACACAGTTAGAGGGGGTAATGGTGTGATGCTGTGTATTTGCCTAAAAGGTCTTCAACACTAGAATCATTGTACTCCCTTGTGTCCCCCTCATCCCATCTCCCTTTACCTAATGGATAGTGAAACACTCTGGGACTCAATCCTTCTAATGAAAATACTGCATTAATTTTATTTTGTGATGTGTCATTGTAATTCAAGAGATGTTTTTTAATCTTCAGATTGCCTCAGCACAAGCCATTTCAAAAATATTTGGCAGCATCCCATCTTTCACTGCACAGACGACAGCTCCTTTTACTGAATACCATTTGTCAGGCATGGGCATTAAAAGGCTTGCTTTATTTGAATAAACTATTCACATTTAAAAAGGAAAAAAGGCATGGCACAAAGTATGTAAATTACATTATGGAAAGAAACAAAGTACCCATGTGTAGTCTCCATGTCTGAATGGGGGCTTTGTCGGAAAAGGTCCACATATTCTTCCCTTTTCATGTCATCTTGCCTTTACTGGCAAGTTGTAATTATAGTTTGGGCCTGTCTCACCTACCACAACTAGCTCCTACAATATGCGGAAAGAGTAAAAATACCTTCCAGTCCCACACACACAAATATATTCCTAAACTTGCAGATTCCAGGTTGAATGAGCAACTCAAATTTATTTTACATACATTTAGCACATTTTTTCTTAAATTGTACAATCACAGTTTATTGCAATCTGGGAATCTGAGTGTGGACCCATAACAAGCAGGCTGAGAATGAGAGCTGCAAAAAGAACATTGGGGTAAACCATTTACCTTTTTATATGGACCATAGACACTACACTACATAGGTTTACCATTATTGAGTGCAGCCCAGTTGTTGCTGAGAAAAAAACCAAACCCTCATCATCTCATTCATCTCAGTGGATCAAGGAGTAACCATAGGAATGCAGCATGATATTACCTAAACGCTGGATCATTCTTAGCTCAGCAGTGACCCTAAAATATTAGTACCATGTTGGTTTGTGGTTCTAATGATCAGGTTGTGTATAATGTACTCTCCACTCTAACAGACACAGCTTCCTTGTTGATAAAGGTTGTACAAAGATTGTACAAGAGACTGTAACTTATCTTTATTCAATACAAAATTTGCATCAGTAGTCAGCCTCCAAGCCTTTATTAACAGTTCTTTTTTGACAGCATGACCACTAGTGCCTTAATATTTTTGCTTGGTGTTCAGATCTTAACCTAGTAGTGACACTGAGGTAAGCAAAAACCCTAAAGCTCTGCGGTGTGTGATAGACTGATAGTACTATGGCAAAATATTTTGGTGTCAGGGCTGTGCTGTAAAAGACCCACCACCCAAATGCTTTCTGATCATCTCTTCTTTAAATAGATGTAGATGTAAATGGCAGATATAAAAGCATATCAATATGTTCAGTAAGTAAACTATTTTACAAAGAAGTTCAGAATGGCTTGTATGTCAATAACTGTACAATTAAAAATCAAAAGTTTTGTGACCTCAAGACTGAGCATGCCAAACAACTGGTGTCCTGCTATTTTCTACAAGGTTCAAATTGCTCATTGAATAATTACTAGTTACTGGTTACTAGCTGGGTTTTGCAGTTATATTCTTTATAAGGAATTAGTCCATTACTGCTTTAGCTCCTTACTTCACGTTTCTTATAGAACATTCTATGCAAGTTGTGTATGTTACAAACATTTTTCATTAAACTGATGACTTAAATGACTTTAATTGTTTATACTTTTTGAAGATTTTTCTTTGTAAAGTAATCTGCTGAATGTTGTGTGCCTGAAAAAAAATACATTACAAAGTTCATGAGTTGAAACCTGCCTTCAAGAGCATGACCTAAGCATAATAGGTTCATTTTTTGATGACATGCCTTATATAACACTTTGTATAGTCTTGATTTTGTTTTCCAGTCTGAAGTAAGGTAAAGCTTAAGAAAGTCCTTGGAGTATGAGTGACTTAGTTAAAAGCCTTGGCAATGGAATAGAGAGCTACAGGGTTTGGAGCAGAGAAGTGCTGGTGTCAGTCTCTTAGTTCTTACCCTTTGCATTACCATTGCGTCCTTGAGCTAAGCACTTAAATCTAGGTAAATAGAGATTTGCTGCCAGGGTCTGTGGAATGCCTTAGAGAATTATACATTTTATTATGTTTGTACAGCAAGGTTCTTTAGTTGAACATATCTGTTGATTTACAAAATGTCTGATATGTAAAATCAACATATTGAAATGATTGTACTAGATTCAACAAACCCTTTTTATTTAATTTTAATTTCAGAGCTAAACAATTGTTGTCTATGTAATAGTTGATTTGTATAACAACTTGGCTTTAGGTTAGTCTTTTTAACAGGGTTTTTTTTAATCAAGATCAGCTAATCTTTTTGAAATTTAGAACACTCATTTTATGCATATATTGTATTTGAATGTTTACCTATTTAAATCAGGCAAAGCATCTAATCTTTTCATATGAGTCATATGAAGTCATGACCTATTTGTTACTAAACTTATTTATATTTTGTACCATTTGTCATTTTTATTTTTACACTTTTAAAATAAAGATTTCTAAATGAATTCAACATTATATTAATTATTATATTACAAATGTTACAATACAGATGTTATATGAATAAATATATATTTAACTAATATATTTAACTAATATATAACTAAATATCACATACATTTTTGCACATATTTCTTTCTTTAAAGAGCTATGATTGTAAATAGTTTCTTAGTTTCTAATTTTGTCCTTATTTGAGCATCATATGTAGGTTTTAAGGCATATTTGGTTTTATGGCTTATATCACTGCCCTTCTCCCTTTGAATGTCTCTGTTCAAACATATTTGTAAACTTGTCTTGGGTTCTCCTTTTGAGTCTTTATCCATCAAACTCTCTGAGTTTTGCCAATATCCCCCTCAGCTTGATCATCCTATGAATAAATCTATTGGGCTGGACCTGGATTTCTGTAAAACTGCTTTGGATGTTTTAGAAACTGCAATGAATGTTTTATAAAGCATTTAAGCAGAACTGCTGGTGAAGCATTTAACCTCTAACTTTTATAATCATGTTTTGAATCAATAGGTTTTATGTTCTTTTGTGAGCACAGGAAAAGTGGTTGAAATTATTGTACAGGCTCATCTACAGTAAATTATAGGTGGCAGCGAGAGATGGAAAATATTCTTTTAACACATGTTTGTTTTCTTTCACTCATTATTCTAGCCACTTTATCCTTATTAAGGCCCTGGGTGGTGCTGAAGTGCAAACGGTGTTACACCTATCACAGAGCAGACACACAAATAAATAAATAATACAATAACACACACATACTCACACACATTAAAACAATTTTGTTGATACTCATTTTTATTTTTTACATCAAAATCATATGGGTGAGCAAAACCCACTCCCCACCTTCCCCAAAGGGCCCCCATATGTTCAGCAATGGCCCTGGCACAAGAAGTGCAGCCAAGCCATTGTGGAGGCACTTGAAACCTTTCACAGTCAGTCTGTCCACTCATCGTTCATGCAATCCAGCCAATTTCCCCTTTTGACACGGCTGCTGTCTGACCACCCATCACACCACATACAAGGAAAACTGAGAAACAAATATGTACCTTATAAAAGCAGCTCAGCTTCACTGTGCAGAGGAAAAGGCAGGCAAGGGACTGTATGAAATTGGAAATCATGCTGGTTTTCTGAGGTGGAGTGGGAAATGGTTATTTGGAGAAGTAGTTGTGAGTAGGCGTGCAGTCCCATTTGGCATCACATTGCCTCTTAGGGCTTTTTTAGCATTTCCCATAAAAATGATTTTATGAATAAAGACTGACAAGAGAGATGCTGCGTTATTACTTTAACTCAGTGGGATGTAGCTGGATATAGATTCTTCTGCTTGATCTACGCTTTAAGAAACTGTTTAGTGTGCATATGGATCTGAAATGTATTTCTGAGTAGAGACATGGTCTCAGCTTATGGTCTGTAGTGTTTTATATTCACTGTAAAAAGCAGTGCATTGAATTTACTTTTGGGATGGGTTTTGGAAAGAATGCTGCTGGATAATACTGATCACCAGTAAATGTATGTTAAAGTGCTTGGGTCTGAGAGCTTTGAGTCTCCACAGGGAAACACTCAAAAGTAGTAACAGATTTTTTTCGTCATGTCACAAATACAAATGTATTCATCCCTTTTGCACACAACAATTTCTTTCAGTTTACTTAAGAGTTATAGGGAATGTTTCTGAGTGGCATGCTTTTTAAGTAGGGCATGAAACAAAGCAGCCTATTAGTAACAGCAACAAAATCAGCCTGTTTAATTCTAAAGGAAAGAATACATGTAAAATAAACATGTAACATCAATTATGACTGTTCTGGTACATGAACCCACACAAAGTAGACAAAAATACAAGAAAAATGTAGGACAAGGCCCCTTTAAAATAGCTATGCCTTAAAGAGCTAAGAAAAACAGAAGAGAAAAGTGCATGTGCTTTGTTTTTTCTGGAAGCACATGCATACAGACATTTCATTTCTTTCTCTTGCAAACACACCCACATATACCCACCACTGTTTTTACAGGATCTTTGGCTATTCATGTCTATGCATCATGCAGCCTTTTCTGCCACTCCACAAATAACTTATTTAAGGGGTAAATCATCATCATCATCATTGCCCCATCATTGCCATTGCCATTCATTCTACTGCAAGGTGGACTCTGCTGACTTAGGTTCACAGTGCTTTTATCCTATCCCCAACTCTTTGCTGAATAGACACTTTTGTCATGTTGCCTGGTGAATTTTCTAAAAGATCCCATGACTGAGTTTCCCTTTATGATTGCAAAGAATTTGCACTGTGGAACTGGACTGAGGACATTACATTTAATTTGGTGAGCAAAAGGAATGAGTGAAGGAAAAAATAAACAAGCATGTTTTATTTGTTTTATTGTTATTATGTGTTTAATGTTTTATTTTTAAAAATCTGAAATTCACAACACATATTTGTGGAAGTACATGGCACGAACCAAGCCTTTACCAAGTACTTTTAAAACAATTGCTAATACTCAAGACCATTCTAGACCATTGTTACCTTCTCCAGGACTGGTGAAATCAATAAAAATCACTCCTAGAACAAGGCATGTAAATAGTCGTCAAGCTAATAAAGAAACTCGGAATAACTTCGAAGGAACTGAAGGCTTCTCTCACGGTGGCTTGTGTGGATGAGTCCACCATCAGGAGAGCACTGAACAACAATGGTGTGTAAAGAGAAAGAAACTGTTTATCATATGTATTAATCATGTGGAGAAGGCAGAAGGCTTTTGTTTAAATGTTTTTTTTTTATGTTATAACACAAAAATAGGAATTTTTATTTTAAATAAGAAATGTTATATTGGAGGAAAGGAAAAAACTGCATTCCAGCAATCCTACCTATGAAACATGGTGGTAGTGGTATCATGGTTTGACTGTCATTTGGGCAAGCATGCCTTCTGAATTATATCAGTGAAGCAAAATGTCAGAAAATCTGTCCATGAGTCTTTGTAGAAAAAGTATTATTAAGCAGTACAATCATATAAATTTTTCTACTAAAAATGGTAAAAGAATAAAGTCAAAGTATTAACCCAATAGAAATATCATAAAAGGAGTTATTGCTTAGGGGGGCACTGAAGCAAAAGTGAAAGTAAAAAGGGACTATCCTTGTCATTGCGAGGTCACAGCATACACACTAAACATACTGAAAGCAAAGTTTTACATACTTTTGTCATGTGTAATGTTTTTTTAATAGGTAACTGATAGCATAACATAACATTCTAAACTAAACATCAGATTATATTGTAGGCAAAATGTAAGCCAAAATATATTGAAAATTCTAAAAAGTTTAAAAAAAGAAAAAAAAGAAAAATTTTCAAGCGTCAATGTAGTTGTTTTTTTTTTTTTTTACTATTTATGTCATTGTGAGGTCACAGCACAGCACACAGTGAACCACAACGAAATTGGACCTCATTGGACCCTTCATTTAACCCATGCACACAAACGCTGTGCAGCAGGGGGCAGCTATGAAAGCTGCCCGGGGAGCAGTGACAGGGACAGTATCCTTGAGCAAAGGTACCTCAGGGCAACATACTGGTAATAATAATAATAACCTTACGATCCTGTGGCCAACTCCCTAACCACTAGGCCATCATAAAGGCAACTTGCTTCCAATCACCTTAGTGGTTTAACATTTTAAACTAGTTTCTCAGATGAGTTACTGAAATGGAAGGATCTAAAGTGTTTTAGGTTGAAAGAGATTTTGGCAATATTTCTGTGAAATGTGTGTCAGTGTAAATTAACATATTTGTGGGCTAAACAAATTTTTAAGCAGTTTTACAAAAGCTTTAACCTTTCTCATAATGAGATTTTTGTCTGGAAATCTTGAATGGAATAGCTGGATAAGTTTTTGCAACAGTGTTTTTGTTAAAATACTTTGAATAGGTAGTCTCTTTACTCAAATGTCTCTACAAGGTGCAGGTTTGTTTCAGTTTCATCAAACAGCTGGAGTGCCAATTGGTGCTTACTCTGTGCTCACCAGACTGCATGTATACACATTCTCTTGCGATCTGAAAAAAAGAATGCAGAGGTTTCTGTTGATGGTGCGCATGCATGCTGGGTAATTAGCGGCAATGACAAAGGAGCAGGGCGCTGAGCCATGGCCTAATGCGTTGTTGGGGCTGGGACGGGCATGTGCCCCATAGCTCCAGTGCTGGCCCATTATTAATGGATGACCTTTGCGGATGTTAAAGGGATGCTGAGCGAAATTAACGTCTCTGCTCATTTGTTGCTGTCACTCTCCTCCCTGAACTCTTGGGCCAGTGTGTGAGAGAAGAGTTGGAACTGAATTTTGCCTTAGATAACAGATATCTATAAGCAGAAAAAGTAATTTAAATGTTAATAGCAACTTCATAACTGTACAAAAGTAAGAACAATATTCTAACTATTGATTTCTGCTATGTGGCATTTTATGATAAATGAAAGGTTTTTATAATCTGTTGTCAGAAAGCACATACATAGGGTTTGTAAAATGTGAAATTTGTCAATAAATCAAGACAAATATTAATTTAAACAGTTTGCAAAAGTATAAATGTATGTGTAAGAATGTTTTAGATGTAATGTTTCTTGCTTTCTACACTTAAAAATGGCATATTTAAAAGTTAGCTTTACATTGACAGTATTTCACTAGAGTGGATAGTAATCCATGGTTTGAAAACGAAATGTTAAACTATACTAAATTCAATTGAAAATACTGATTTATGGTGGCCCCTCCTCGAACCGCCACCTTATCTTGGTGGAGGGGTTTGCGTGTCCCAATGATCCTGGGAGCTATGTTGTCAGGGGCTTCATGCCCCTGGTAGGGGCACCCAAGGCAAACAGCTCCTAGGTGAGGAAAGAGATAAAGAGCGGTTCAGAGGACCTCTTCTTGACGACAAAGATTTTTGGACAACTTTTTCTCTCGCCCGGACGTGGGTCTCCGGGGCCTCCCACTGGAGCCAGGCCTGGAGGTGGCGAGTGTCTGGTGGTCGGGCCTTCACCCATGGGGCCCGGCAGGGCACAGCCCGAAGAGGCAACGTGGGTCCCCCTTCCCATGGGCTCACCACCTGTGGGAGGGGCCATAGAGGTCAGGTGCAGTGTGAGCTGGGTGGTGGCCGAAGACAGGGGCCTTGGCGGTCTGATCCTCGGCTGCAGAAGCTGGCTCTAGGGAAATGGAATGTCACCTCTCTGGTGGGGAAGGAACCTGAGCTAGTGCGTGAGGTTGAGAAGTTCTGGCTAGATATATTTGGACTCACCTCGACGCACAGCTTGGACTCTGGAACCAGTCTCCTTGAGAAGGGCTGGACTCTCTTCTACTCTGGAGTTGCCACCGGTGAGAGGTGCCGAGCAGGTGTGGGCATACTTATTGCCCCACCAGCTCGGGGCCAGTACATTGGGGTTCACATTGGGGTGGCATCCCTCTGCCTTTGGGTTGAAGGACGGGTCTTTAGTGTTGTCTGCGCTTATGTGTCAAACAGCAGTCTGGACTACCCACCCTTTTTGGGGTCTCTGGAGGGGGCGATAGAGAGAGTCCCTCCTGGGGACTTGATAGTTTCGCGGGGGTACTTCAGTGCTCACGTGGGTAATGACAGTGAGACCAGGAAAGGCGTGATTGGGATGAATGGCCCCCCCCCCGATCTGAACCAGAGTGGTGTTTTGTTATTGGACTTTTGTGCTCATCACGGATTTTCCATAACTAACACCATGTTCAGACATAAGGGTGTCCACATGTGCACTTGGCACCAGGACACCCTAGGCCTCAGTTCGATGATCGACTCTGTGGTCGTGTCGTCGGACTTGCGGCCACATGTCTTGGACACTCGGGTGAAGAGAGGGGCGGAGCTGTCAACTGACCACCACCTGGTGGTGAGTTGGCTTCGTTGGTGGGGGAGGATGCCGGTCAGGCCTGGTAGACCCAAACATATTGTGAGGGTCTGCTGGGAACATCTGGCAGAGTCCCCTGTCAGGATGAGCTTCAACTCCCACCTCCGGCAAAGCTTTAACCACGTCCCGGGGGAGGTGGGAGACATTGAGTCAGAACTATGTTCTGCGCCTCCATTGTCGAGGCAGCTGACCGGAGCTGTGACTGTAAGGTGGTTGGTGCCTGTCATGGTGGCAACCCAAGAACCCATTGGTGGTGGTGAGGGAGGCCATCAAGCTGAAGAAGGAGTCCTACTGGGCCTTTTTATCCAGTGGAGCTCCGGAGGCAGCCAAGCGGAATGCAGCTTTGGTGGTGGCTGAGGCAAAAACTCGGGCGTGGGAGGAGTTTGGTGAGGCCATGGAGAAGAACTTCCAGATGGCTTTGAGGAGATTCTGGTCCACCGTCCGGCATCTCAGGAGGGGAAAGCAGTGCACAGTCAACACAGTGTATAGTGGGGATGGTGCGCTGCTGACCTTGACTCGGGACGTTGTAGGTCGGTGGGGGGAATACTTCGAAGACCTCCTTAATTCCACCAACATGCCTTCCAATGAGGAAGCAGAGCCTGGGGACATAGAGGTGGACTCTTGGACTCTGGGGCAGAGGTTGCCGAGGTGGTCAAAAAGCTCCTTGGTGGCAGGGCTCCGGGGGTGGATGAGATCTGCCCGGAGTTCCTCAAGGCTCTGGATGTTGTAGGACTGTCATGGCTGACACGCCTCTGCAACATTGCATGGACATCGGGGACGGTACCTCTGGATTGGCAAACCGGGGTGGTGGTCCCCCTCTTTAAGAAAGAGTACCGGAGGGTCCATTCCAACTATAGAGGGATTCAATTTCAATTTCAATTTCAAGTTATTCTTGTTTAGCGCCTTTTACAACAAAGTTGCCCCAAGGCACTTTACATTGATGGTCGATGATGGAACAGGTTACAGTAATAGATGTTAAAGCCGGACGACTACGGAGGAGAGGAACCAAAAACTCCACTATGTGGAAAAAAACCTCTGAGGGTCCAAGGTCAACCGGCTACCCAACCCCCTTGGGTATACTAACAGTACAAAGTTAGTTAGGTTTTAGACTCCAGGATCAGTGAGGAGTCCCAAGTTTCTTCCAGGTACCGATGAGCCGCCAGGGTCCCTTGGCGCATCAGATGCATCACACAGACCAGATGGTAGCTCGGCATTGGACTCAGATCACACTTCTCACCCTCCCTGGGAAAGTCTATTCAGGGGTCCTGGAAAGGAGGGTCCATCGAATAGTTGAACCTCGGATTCAGGAGGAGCAGTGTGGTTTCTGTCCAGGTCGTGGAACAGTGGACCAACTCTACACCTTTAGCAGGATCCTGGAGGGTGCATGGGAGTTTGCCCAACCAGTTTACATGTGCTTTGTGGATTTGGAGAAGGCATTCAACCGTGTCCCTCGGGGAGTCCTGTGGGGGGTACTCCGAGAGTATGGGGTACCGGTCGATCTACGTTTCCACCCTCACCTATGGTCACGAGGTGTGGGTAATGACTGAAAGAACGAGATTGCGAATCTAATTAGGATGCCCCCTGGACGCCTCCCTGTGAGGTGTTCCAGGCACGAAGACACAGGACACGCTGGAGAGACTGTCTCTCGGCTGGCCTGGGAACGCCTTGGGATCCGCCCGGAGGAGCTGGAAGAAGTGGCCCGAGAGAGGGAAGTCTGGGCATCCCTGCTGAAGCTGCTGCCCTTGCGACCCGACCTCGGATAAGCTTAAGAAAATGGATGGATGGATAGATGGATGGATTTATGGTGGTATGTTCCCTGTAAGCTGCAAGTGTAAGCTTCCTTTATGCATGGCTCATAAAGATCACAAACTCACTCACATATACACACAGAGCTTCCATTATTTGTTATCTACATTAGGCCTGTAGGTCTGGTATAAAAATTCAGGTTAGTGGTAGCTAATTTTGGCTAATTTAATTTTTGGACGAACACCCTTTGACTGTATATGTGCTATTATGTGGTAGATTTTCAGTGGAATATCTATACAATGATGCATTTCACAAAGCAGTTATCATTGAACCAGATAACTGGTTTTTGACCAGATAAGTCAAAAGCAAGAAAGTTTGCACTTGTACCATCCCTGTCTTGGTGCACAATCTTACTCCAATAGGAATCATGGTTCACACTAAACAGACTAAGTGTAAATGAGTTGCCCTTACCTATTGGACAGGCTTGATGTTTGGATTAAGTTAACAACTAGTTTTGAATAAACAAAAACAATGGTTCACATCACCGCCAACGACAGATCATCTCTTCCCAACTGGCCAGACAGCACTCACTCTTGCTTCCACTTCAAAGAAAGACAGAAACACCCCCATATGACTCTACACAGCTTCCTACTGAGCCTTGTTAAAAAGCGTGTGTACAGTGCAAAAGCACTTCAAAGGACCGGCACTGCTGACTGTCTCTAAAGCACAGAGATTGTTCCCGGGTTTTTACTGGCCTGTTTTAGGTTATTAATCCTCAGTGCACCTCACTAAATCCTAATTAGTCTGACAATAAAGGGGGGGAGGTGAATGAAAAAAACAAGATCATAAGGGCAATATCATCAAAAAGCAGCTTGTTAAAAATCCCTTTGTAAATCACCTGATTCTCAGATTGATCGCTAGTTACTTTAAGAAAGTGGATGCAGGAATGTGTCCTTAAACATTCACTATTCATCTGTCTTTCTGATTTGTGCACATACTAAAAAGATTTTGGTACTGTTCATACCATCGCATTACAGTTTAACAATATCCTCTCTTATTCAGGAAATATGATAAAACTGTTTAACTAAACATTTTAAACTAACATATTGTTTGCAAAAGTGACAGCATATAAAATAATTAACTATAGTTATCAAATAATAGTGAAAATTATTAAAATGCATTTGGCTATATTACCCTGCTATAGTAACTAATCAGTTCATTAGGTTTTATTAAGCCTTTCCTTTCCAAGCCTTTTCTTTCCTTTTCCTTTCCTTTTGCTTATTCTCTTCATTGATTGGCTGGCTCTTACAACAATGCTCTTACTCTTAACTCCAAGAAAATGTGATGGTGGGCATTATGTTTTTGTGATGTTTCCATTGAAATGTTCTATTAATAGTGATTTGATACTCCTGAAAGCTTAATTCTGTGTCGGTCATTTTTATACATTTAATTCTAGAATGGCTGTGTATGAGATCAGCTCTTTTGCTTTGGGAGAGGAAGTGTTTTTGGAGTGAGAACAGGCACTTCCTCCTCCTGTAAAGTCCCAGAGTTTATGTTTATCCATCTCGTGAGAAAAACCTACTGTGCTGTAATGCCTTTTCCATAATTAGGTTGATGGCAGGAAACTCGTCTGAAATAGCTCAGTATATGAATAGCTTCTATTAGTAGAGCAGACTTCAGGAAAACACTTGCCGTTCAGTCTGAAAATGGAGATTTGCCTCGGGAAAGCTGAAAAAAAAATTATGAAGACTAGTTTTAAATGCCTTCTAAAATGGCATCTAAAAAGTAAATGTTTATGCATTTTGCTATCTTCATCTCCTCATATAACAATGGTTTATGTATTATAGTTCTGGTCTTGTCGTCATACTGCTCTCAATCAAGATGTAACTTTCTGATAATTTCCACATCAGATCGAACTGCAATCAGTAAAAGAAGGGGAAAGTAATAAAAAAAAAAAAAAAAAGAAAACGCTTAGCAGCTGGGATAACAATGGAAGGCCTTAAAGAGGTAGAAGAGTTTCCTGTGCATTTCATCAATCTTGAAATAACCTTGCTCTGTGTACAACTTATTATATGTTACAGTTACGCTGCATTCCCTTTTGTTCATAAGTACTGGAAACTTGGGCAAGCTCATAATTAACTCAGACTTGACAGTGAATACACAGTGAACACAATTCTTTTGCTAAATAGCATCTATGTAACCGGGGCAGTGGTGGCCTAGTGGTTAGGGAGTTGCCCCCTGCATTGGAAGAGTGTGGGTTCAATTCCCTCACCAGTAGGTTGCCCTGAGGTACCCTTGAGCAAGGTACCATCACTGCTTTCACTGCTGCATGGTGTTTGCCTGGTTCGCTGTGCTGTGACCTCGCTTTCACTTTCATAATGTAATGCCTGTAGATTGTCAAGAGTAAGGAATGAGAATGTTCCAATTCAGAATACATTAGGATACAGCATAAATTCTCACTTGCAGGTACAAATTTATCTCTGTATTAGAGTGCTTGGTGGTGTCCTGAATTTCAAAACATTCATGACCCTTTTCATTTTCCTCTAGTATTATGGTTCATGTAGCTTTACAGTCCTCAGCTAATTCATGCTTCTAGGCCTTTATGCTATGAAGACTCCTACTGTTCCTTGGCCACCACTGCTCCTAAACAGAGTCATTAGAGAAAATTTTCTTTTGGCCCAGTGGTTTCTTTATCACAGCTGGGATTCCCTTTCTCCTGTGTTCAAGTGGGACTAAAGGCTGCCTAGTTCAAGTATAGCAGTGTGAATTTCATCCTCTTGCATTGTCTAACACAGCATTTACATGCAGCAGGTAACTTATCAGAAGAAGAAAAATACTTTAATGTATGTTAATATAATGAAATATAGGGTAATACCCTCAGTAAAAAAATAAATAAAACATTAAATCTTTTTAAGATCTTGACGAATAACAAAAACACAATCAAACAAAAAAAACACTGTAAGTAAGTGAAAGTGACAACCCTTGTCATTGCAAGGTCACAGCACAGCACACAGTGAACCACAACGAAATTAGACCTCTGCATTTAACCCATACACACTCAAACACCGTGCAGCAGTGGGCAGCTATTGAAAGCGCCCAGGGAGCAGTGACGGGCACGGCACCTTGCTCAAGGGTACCTCAGGGCAACTTATTGGGAAGGGGTTCAAACCCCGATCCTCCAATCATGCAGCTAACGCCCTAACCACTAGGTCACCGCTGCCCGTACATGTACATGTAGATCATGTATTTTATTTAAATTTATTTAGTATGTGCCAAGTTTAAATATAAACATGATTATATTTAACAGAACTGCAGTTTCTATGTAGTTTCATTGTTATGAATTCAACCTTCTTAGAAAATCTAGACAGTCCTTTGAGTTCCCAGTCTGCTATGGAGTGTTTAGACTTTACAAATGTAGTTTTCTATACAACTCATGATATCCCTATTATGCTCTGTTATACTTGACTATGTTGCTGTGTGGCATGAGTATGGTGGTGTTTCTGTGTCCTCTCCATAGGGACAGAAGGCAAGGGTGTGCCTATTAGCACAATGTTCAAACTCTTCCTGACAGGCCTAACATATGCCACACGCTAATTATGGTGCCATTCCCCTTCCCCCTGCTGTTTACACACCCTTCACCGCATTATTTGTATTAGCCTGACGAGTCACCGCACACTTTCATACACCCATCTGCAGCAGGATCAATGGCTCTCATCTCAGAGTGTGACACCTTCTACTACTTGAGCCTCATGCATGCATAGCTTCATGAAGGCCATTACCAAGACAGTTCATGGGTTCCCAATATTCTGAAGACAGTGGTATCTAGGGACAAAAATGACACTAAAAGTAAAGGTAAATTCAGTTGGATGAAAGAACTGAAGGGTGCAAATGGTCCTTTAATTTTTAAGATTCCCAGTTCAGTTGTATTGTGAGGTCCAAACTTTACAGCCTTATTCTGATCTAACATGAGGAAAAGAAGTTTCTATGTTTTGACTGATGGAATATTTAGACTTTGCCTGACTTTGTCTGGACTGTCTGACTTTGCTTTAGCATATGTGTGGCTACATAGTGAGTTAGAGTACCACAGGCTTTTCCTTTAATGTGGACATTGTTAACTGTGTAGTTACCTAACTGCAATGTTTTACAAATATTTCATAGCTGGAGCAGTGCAAATGTTCATAAAGTGTCCTTTTCAGCAAGTAAATCACTGCAATACATATGTATGTGTAAGTGTGCCACACTGCTGGGTAGGTAATCAATAATAGATGAGCCCTGTCAGGGCCTGTCTGCCAGCCATACAACATCAGCAGATGGGCCTGAGAACAAGGCCTGTCTGCCATAGGACAAAAATATCCTTATACATGCCCACAGTTTAGCATTACTACATTTATGAGGATTTCCATTGATTTATGTAATAGTGAGGCAGCCCTAATCTCAATCTTTTTTTATTTTTCCAATTTGCATTTGTGGCAAGAATAATATTGTCCTACAAAAACTTTAAAGTCCTGGTACAGAGAACATCTATTATTTATAAAAGATTAAGCCAACAGCCAAATTTATGCAAATGTTAATAAGTGGGCAGGACTAATTTATATTGAGTATATTGGTTTAAACACTATGATTTCTGAAAGTTTTTTCATTAAAATTCTGTGATGTTTAAACCAAATGGTATTAAAAGTTAAAATACAAAAAAATTATTTTATCATGTTTTATAAAAAGGTGTTTTGCCATTTTACCCCATGTTAGATTGTACCCTGCTTTTCGACATATACTCATCCAATTTCTTATCTGCAATATAGTGTAAAGCTCAGATAAGTCCATCCAAGCCCTATCTGTTACTTTCTGTTTAAGCTTTAATATATACCTTTTAATTTTTGGAAAAAAAAACCTGTACATTTGTTTGAATATAACAACAATTAATCCTGGTTACTCAGAAATTAATATAATTTTCTTTGCATCTTCACCATCTTCAGCCTTCTCTCTCACTCTCTCTCTCTCTCCCTCATACACACACAGACACATACTCACATGCACATCAGCAAACCGTTACTCATAGACTTGTTTGCAGAACTGTCAACTGTGCTTTCTCTCAATCTGGCTATCGATGTTTGTTTTTTCTAAGTGAGAACCAAACACTCTGAACCAGTTCTGCTCCACTTAGAAGGAAAACTAAAACAATCCATCAATTGTCAGGATCACTGGACCAATTGTGGGAGAACTAAATGGATACTGGCTTTGTAAATTTTCTCGCATGTTGCAGGTGATGGCACTCCCCTAATGTCTCTACCTTCAGTAATCTACACCTTCCAACATGGTTGAAAGAAATAGCAATTTCATTTCTCTTATAAAAGTTGGGCTAAAATTGAGCTAGAAGTAAGCCCTGTAGTAACTAGACCCTCATTTGCACCTGCTAGTGATGATAGCAAAGCCTTTCCCATTTCTCATTCTGGTGTTTACTGGGGGCACAAACACTTCTACATGCACCTTTAGACTTAGCAATGGCTTCATACCACAAAATCTTGTGATACATCCTATGAGGTGTATGGGGTTCTTGACAGCTACCTGATTTACATGGTGGAGATGATATTTAGTAGTGAAAAATGTAGTTGCTAATTTTAATGTCATTGAGCTAGCTGCATCATACATTTAATTTAGTTTTAGTTAATTTAGTTTAATTTAATTTTGGCAAAATAGCTAATAACTATTTAAACAGCCTGACCAATAACAAAGGTTAGCTAGATGCAGCCTGTACATCACTCAATGTGAATAAGCAATTCAATTTAAGAAGCTTATAGTTTTGACATATGTTGTCCCAACATTTGCCCACCAAATGCTATCTCTTCAGCTCTCCCTTGGAAACAAGCTGAAACCCTCCCAGCAGTGAATAATGAAAAAGCATGGAAAGTGTGGGGGGTAGTGGGGGAACACCATTAACAGGCATGACTCGCCAGAGCTGCTGACCAGCGCGTTATTACCCGTAGACATCTGAGGCTGTGCACCACCGAAACATTCCTATTTACAGTGCGGCGGAGCAGAAATAAATAAATGTGTTAATATGTGGGGATGGCTGCTTGGAGAGCTGTGCCGGTGCTGTTTGGTTTCGCTGTGATGATGCCATTTATCACACACTGACAGGGCCGCTTCTGCACGAGAAAACCGCCGTCCCGCAGCCTCAGCTCTTCAGGAGCATAAAATGAGACAACGGCGGGTTCCAGCGTAGGGCAGGGAAACTGCTGCTCTGTTGGGACTCACACACACAAGGTTGTGTGACACTAATTAGAGGTAACTGTTAGTATATGTTGTAGTTGTTTCTATCCCTGGTCCTGACATTTCTTGCCACCTGTTCCCTTACCTTTATACAGACGTCATAGTCCAATAAAGGGCAATAAATTTTGGGGTTAAAAAATAGGTGAGTGTAAAACCAAAACCTATTTATTTTGGTTATTGCATGAGAAATGGACTGAACTAACTTGAGGTCCTTGAGTTAATGTCACTGGTGACAGTCACTTGCATTTGCTGGGCCAGGGGCCATGCAGATTTACTCTAAAATTAAGCATTTCATTTTGGGTTCTACTGTAGCACAGGAAAGCCACAGGTCCAGATGGCATCAGCTCCAGCCTGTTGAGGGACTGTGCAGATCAACTCTGTGAGGTTATTACCTACATCTTTAACCTCAGCCTCAACCTGGAGCGTGTCCCCATTCTGTGGAAGACCTCATGCCTCGTTCCAGTCCCCAAGACGTCGCACCCCAAGGAGCCAAACCACTTCAGACCTGTTGCCCTCACTTCTAACCTGATGAAGGCTATGGAGAGGATCATCCTCCATCACCTTCGTCCACTGGTCAGGAGGGACCTGGACCCGCTGCAGTTTGCATACCAGCCGCACATTGGGGTGGATGATGCTGTCATCTACCTGCTGCATCGGGCCCTTACTCACCTGGAGAGTGCCAAGAGCACTGTAAGAGTCATGTTCTTTGACTTTTCCAGTGCTTTCAACACGATCCGGCCTTCAGTTCTGAGGGGGAAGCTAGAGGGAGTAGGTGTGGACCATCACATGTCTGAGTGGATTATTGACTACCTCACCAATAGACCCCAGTATGTGAGACTCCAGGACTGTGTGTCTGAGGTGGTGGTCTGCAGCACTGGAGCCCCACAAGGAACAGTCCTCGCCCCCTTCCTCTTCACCCTGTACACGGCAGACTTCAAACACAACACGGACACCTGTCACCTGCAGAAGTTCTCAGACGACACTGCTATTGTTGGTCGTGTGTCGGAGGGGAATGAGCAGGAATACAGGGGGGTCATCAGTGACTTCGTCAGATGGTGCAATCAAAACCATCTGCGCATCAATGCCAGCAAGACGAAGGAGCTGGTGATTGACTTTCGCAGGAAGTCACCCCCCATCACACCGGTGGACATCCAGGGTTTGTGCATTGAAATGGTGGAGGAGTACAAATACCTGGGTGTCCACATCAACAATAAACTGGACTGGTCCACTAACACTACTGCTCTTTACAAAAAGGGCCTCAGTCGTCTACACCTGCTAAGGCGGCTGAGGTCCTTTGGGGTAAACAAACATCTCATGAGGACATTCTATGACACTGTGGTAGCGTCGGCTGTTTTTTACGCTGTGGTCTGCTGGTGTGGAAGAGTCGCAGTGAGGGACAGAGGGAAACTAAACAAACTGGTCAAGAGGGCCAGCTCTGTCCTGGACTGCCCGCTCAAGTCCATAGAGCAGGTAGGGGAGGAGAGGATGTTGTCCAAACTAACATCCATCATGGACAACACCTGCCACCCCCTACACGAGACTGTACGAGCACTGAGCAGCTCGTTCAGCAGCAGACTCTTACACCCGCAGTGTAAGAAGGAACGCTACCGCAGGTCATTCCTACCTGCTGCAATAAGACTCCACAACTCATCATAACATTACATTGCTTGTTTATTATTATTATANATCCTCTGTTATCGGCAGTAGTAGAAGAATAACACTTTGGATCCCATCAGACTGGCTTTTCTGCAGAAACTGCTGCCACAAAGCTTAAAGCTTTCCCCATTCAAACAGAGCTACCACTATTAGCTCATGAACCTCCAATTACAGTCAGCAATGAGCTCTTTTACTGTAACTCATGCTTACTGGAAGTCATCACTATACAGGGTTTTCTCTTTCATTCTTTCCTTTTTATTTCTGGTGTTGACCAAAGGAGGATGGTTTCCATTTTGGGTCTTATGTAATTACCCATTATCATGAAATTAGAGTTTAATTACAGTTTAATTTTCACAGGGTCTCTAGTCTCCATGCTAAGTAATAAGTAATCCCACAAAAAAAAAAAAAAAAAAAAAAAAAAAAATTATATATATATATATATATATATATATATATATATATATATATATATATTATTATTATTATTGTTGTTGTATATTATTATTATTATTATTATTACTGTATTGTATATTATATTATTATTATTACATTTATATTCATATTTTTGCTATATTTATATTTTGCTACTTGTTATTTATATGTATAATTCATTCAAAACTTATTACTGTGTATATTACTCTTGTAGATATGTATATGTATATATATATATAGATACATATAGATAGATAATTTATTATTTATTTATAGCTCCTCTACTTTTCTCCTGTACTTGTTCCTGTTCTCTCTCTATATCCTTATATATTTTGTCTTTTCTTTCTGTACACCTGTCTTTTTTTATAAGAGCCCTGTAACGCCCAAATTTCCCATTCGTGGGATAATAAAAGATCACTCTACTCTACTCTACTCTACTTATCATTTGCTGACTCGTATTAAGGTACAATAAAGCATAATTCTATAATTTAAAGACATTAACAAAACCATTCAGAATGGTGTACCTAATGTGAGGCATACATTCCAAATAAAGTTACAGAGTCATGGCTGATCTCATGCTTTTGATTGCTGTTCTGCTACATAACCCAACTGTGGTTGGATTTAGTTCATGGACTGATGAACAGACATTCTCTTTAGTACTTACGGGTAGAGAGCAGATTTCATTGGTTATTGCCCGGGCCCTGAGGAAGCAAAGCATCCTCACACTATCAAATTTGACTATAGGCCAACAAAGACCATCCAATCTGAACTGTAGGCATGATGCTCTTATTGTGGAAAGCTGCTGGTAAATTTGCCATTGCTCAAAGTTTTCACAATTTAAGGCAGAGGTTAAATGGGTTAACTGAGTTCTAGAGAACGATCTGTAGCCATTTTAAAATGTATATCTCAATAACTTTCAGGTCTTCAGGAATTTATTTTGATCGAGGGATAGTGTGCGGGTTGTTGGGAACTTACATCAATCTATCTATATCTATCCATCTATCTATCTACATATTTATATTTGCATTTGCATTCAGAAGACCTCTTATGATGAGTACGACATTTGGAAGACATTTTCCCTCGCCCGGACGTGGGTCTCCGGGGCCTCCCTCTGGAGCCAGGCCTGGAGGTGGGGACTGGACTCTCTTCTACTCTGGAGTTGCCACTGGTGAGGGCATACTTATTGCCCCCTAGCTCAGGGCCTGTACATTGGGGTTTACCCCGGTGGATGAGATTGTGGCCTCCCTCTGCCTTCGGGTTGGGGGATGGGTCCTTAGTGTTGTCTGCGCTTATGCGCCAAACAGCAGTCCGGACTACCCACCCTTTTTGGGGTCTCTGGAGGGGGCGCTAGAGAGCGTCCCTGCTGGGGACTCCATCGTTCTGCTGGGGGACTTCAATGCTCACGTGGGCAATGACAGGGAGACCTGGAAGGGCGTGATTGGGATGAATGGCCCACCTGATCTGAACCAGAGCGGTGTTTTGTTATTGGACTTTTGTGCTCGTCACAGATTGTCCATAGTGAACACCATGTTCAGGCATAAGGGTGTCCACATGTGCACCTGGCACCAGGACACCCTAGGCCGCAGTTCGATGATCGACTTTGTGGTTGTGTCATCGGACTTGCTGCCACATGTCTTGGACTTGGGGTGAAGAGAGGGGCGGAGCTGTCAACTGATCATCACCTGGTGGTGAGTTGGCTTCGATGGTGGGGGACATTGGGCCTGGTAAACCCAAACATATTTTGAGGGTCTGCTGGGAACGTCTGGCAGAGTCCCCTGTCAGGACAAGCTTCAACTCCCACCTCCGGCAAAGCTTTAACCACGTCCCGGGAGAAGTGGGGGACATTGAGTCCGAAAGGACTATGTTCCGCGCCTCCATTGTCGAGGTGGCTGACCGGAGCTGTGGCTGTAAGGTGGTCGGTGCCTGTCGCTGTGGCAACCCGAGAACCTGTTGGTGGACACCGGCGGTGAGGGAGGCCATCAAGCTGAAGAAGGAGTCCTACCGGACCTCTTTGGCCAGGGGGAGCCCCCCTCTGGAGGCAGCTGATAGGTACCAGCAGGCCAAGCAGAATGCGGCTTTGGTGGGTGCTGAGGCAAAAACTCGGGCGTGGGAGGAGTTTGGTGAGGCCATGGAGAAAGACTTCCAGACGGCTTAGAGGAGATTCTGGTCCACCATCCGGCGTCTCAGGAGGGGAAAGCAGTGCACAGTCAACACAGTGTATAGTGGGGATGGTGCACTGCTGACCTCGACTTGAGATGTTGTGGGTCGGTGGGGGGAATACTTCAAAGACCTCCTTAATTCCACCAACATGCCTTCTGATGAGGAGTCCTGTGGGGGGTACTCAGAGAGTATGGGGTATCGGATTCCCTGTTAAGGGCTGTCCGGTCCCTGTAAAACCGGTGTTGGAGCTTGGTCCGCATTGCCGGCAGTAAGTCGAACCTGTTTCTGGTGAGAGTTGGACTCTGCCAGGGCTGCCCTTTGTCACCGATCCTGTTCATAATTTTTATGGACAGGATTTCTAGGTGCACCCAGGGCGTTGAGAGGGTCTGGTTTGGTGGGCACAGGATTGGGTCACTGCTTTTTGTAGATGACGTTGTCCTGTTGGCCTCATCAGTCCGCGACCTTCAGCTCTCAATGGATCGGTTCGCAGCTGAGTGTGAGGCGGCTGGGATGAAAATCAGCACCTCCAGATCTGAGGCCATGGTCCTCAGCCGGAAAAGGGTGGAGTGCCCTCTCAGGGTTGGGAGTGAGATCCTGCCCCAAGTGGAGGAGTTTAAGTATCTCGGGATCTTGTTCACGAGTGAGGGTAGAATGGAGCGGGAGGTCGACAGGCGGATCGGGGCAGCATCCGCAGTGATGCGGGCTCTGCATCGGTCCGTCATGGTGAAGAAGGAGCTGAGCCAAAAGGCAAAGCTCTCAATTTACCGGTCAATCCACGTCCCCACCCTTGCCTATGGTCACGAGCTGTGGGTAGTGACTGTAAGAATGAGATCGCAAATACAAGCGGCCGAAATGAGTTTCCTCCGTAGGGTGTCTGGGCTCTCCCTTAGAGATAGGATGAGAAGCTCAGTCATCCGGGAGAGGCTCAGAGTAGAGCCGCTGCTCCTCCGCATCGAGAGGAGCCAGATGAGGTGGCTTGGGCATCTAATTAGGATGCCCCCTGGACGCCTCCCTGGTGAGGTGTTCCGGGCATGCCCCACCAGAAAGAGACCCCGGGGAAGACCCAGGACACACTGGAGAGACTATGTGTCTCGGCTGGCCTGGGAACGCCTTGGGATCCGCCCGGAGGAGCTTGAAGAAGTGGCCGGGGAGAGGGAAGTCTGGGCATCCCTGCTGACGCTGCTGCCCCCGCGACCCGACCTCGGATAAGCGGAGGAGAATGGATGGATGGATGGATATTTGCATTTGTAGGAAAATCTTATAAATACAAAACACCATTGAGCCATTAGCCATTGTCTGAGGCACAGACAAATGCTATTGCCCTAATGTAATGCTGACGCTATGTATCAAGTGGCAGCTCATTGCCTCACCTTCCAAAGGTCCAACCTCATCACCTACAAGTGTCACGGGTGAGGTGTAATTTGGGCACGGTAGGGGGCGCTCTGTTCTGACTGAGCACACCTGAGCTCATGAAGGCACAGGTGTGCTTCATTGGGGCTGACTATTTAAGGCCTGATGAGTCAGAACAGAGCGTGGCTCATTCGTTAGGCTAAGCCTACATGGAATGGTGGTTTTGTACACTTAGCAATCTGGTATCTTGGTTTAGGCTGCAGTTCCTTGGTTTTAGTTAGAACTGCAGTCCTTGGATCCTTGTTTTTGTAGATATAGATAATAAAACTATGTTCCGAACTCCTGGCTCTGCGTTGGCGTCCTTCCCGCACCCCACCACCGTTACAGAAATGAGCCGCCAGCGCTTAGACATCGCGAGTCAGGAGTGCGATCACGAGCGGGTGTTGCAAACGAGTGCAGCCGTGATTAAGAAGACGTTGGAGCTTATTGAAACCTGGGAGACGAGGGTGTCGGCATGCGTTGAGTCTGTGGACCTCCGTGAGGAATTGGAGGGCGAGGATTGGGTGCGACGGACGCCGGCGGCCACAACCAGGGAGCTCGAGAAACGTCTGACTCGGCTGACGTCATATATCCCGCTCGTCAGCCGCCTGGGTCCCGAGATGGGCGCGGACTGGTTCAACCTCCTGCTGCTGAGACTGGCCGCTCTAGCCGCGAGGATGCAGTGGTGCCTGGACGTGTTAAGCCACATGTCTTTTCCTGCTCTGGAAAGCAGGAGGATGGCGGAGCTTTCCCCCTACATCATTCAAAGCAGGACGTTGATAGTGGACATGCCCTGTGCTATTCGCGGAATTACGGTAAAGAATTTGACCTGTGCAGCTAATCGCGTAATTACGGTAAAGAATTCGACCTGCGCAGCTAATCGTGGAATTACGGTAAACAAGGCACCCTGCGCAGCTCAACGTGAAAATACAGCGGTGAACACAGCCAGCACGAATAACAGCGAAACATTGGAAGTAAACGCTCCCTGCACCCTTCAACTCGAGGGAACGGCAAAGAAGGCCGCCCGCAACAAGAGAAGCGAGGCAGTGGCAAAGAAGGCCGTTCCTGACACAGAGAGCAGGAGGACAGTGGAGACCGCTTCCTGCATCGTGTAACCGGGGAGGTCGACCAAGAAAGCCCTTCACAGCAAGTCGACCCCCAAACCCAGCACCACTAACCTGTCTGTTGGGCAGAAAGCAGAGAAGGAGCAGCTCCAGGTTAGTGGGAAATTTAGAATGCAAGTTCGGGTGCAGATGCAAATTGAACATGAGGCTGCAGTAACCATTCAGGCACAGGTAAGGAAGCAAGGAAGAAAATACTACCTGAAGCTACTGTGGGCAGCCAGGACTGTTCAGCGACATTATCGAGCTAATAAGATGATGAAGCAAGAAATTAAGTCTTTGAAGGAGAAAAAAATGGCTGCTGTTGTTCTGCAAGCCGCATTCCGAGGGATGAAAACCAGACAGACTCTGAAACAGAAGCACCAGGCTGTCACTGTGATACAATGTGCTTACAGGGCTCACTGTGCTCGGACGCGTTACAGGGCTCACTGTGCTCGGATATTTATGCATCAAACATGCTGCTGTTGCCATCCAGCTTAGGTATTGTTCCACACTTGATGCCAGAAAGCAGAGGGAGGAATTCTTGAAATTGCGCTCTGCTGCAATGTTCCTGCAAGCCTGCTTCAGAGGTCAGAGGGTCAGAAGGGAGATTATCCTGCAACATCAGGCAGCTTCCCTGATTCAGGCTGCGTACAGAAGACACAGGGAGGTAATAAAGTACCAGGTCATGAGGATGTCAGCCATCATCATCCAAAGACATTATAGGCATTATAGACATCCTATATTAAGGGTAAATTTGAACATGAGAAACATGAACAAGCTGAAAAGTAATCTCACCTCAGAGATGAACAAATCAGCTGCATGAATGTTCAGATCACTGAACAGGAGTTGCTGACAGAGCTCTACCAGCAGCTGACGGAGAAAGAAGCCTCTATGCTACAGGTGAATGCCTCTGTCACAAACGAGAGGTTGAAACACAAGGAAAGGATCACCTATATGCTTTCTCAGCTGGAGAGGAGCAAAGGACTCTTGTCCATATGCCAGAGGGAGATCAAAGCCATGGAAACAGAAAGAAAAGCTCTGGCTCAAGACAAAGGTGAGCTTCACGGAAAGAGCAGTAAATTCAGAAAAGAGAGAGAAGTCTCCAGAATAAAGCTGCAAGCTGTGATGGTTGTCCAAAGAGAGAGACTGGAGAGAACGGAAGAACAGAGGGACCAAACTGTATGCCAGGCAACGAGGAGAGTTGAGACTCCAACCATTCAGGAGAAGCTGGAAGCTAAAGTAGCCGCTATGGAAGAACAGCTGAATGAGACCAGGGCAGAGCTGAGACGGGTGCAGGACCACAACGTCGCTCTGCAGGCTGAACTGAGAAAAGCCCAAAGTGAGGCCAGTAAGCTCACCGAGCTGGAGAAGCAGGTCAGAGGTATGGAAGCAAAATTGGTGATCTTCGAATCTCGACTCACTCCACAGACACCAGTACATGCTGGGACCCTGGTGGTTAAGGCCAGAGCGAAGCAGCTGGAGAACAGTCTGAAGGAGAAACAGGTAAAGATTCCAGAGGTTGAGCAGCTGCGTGATGACTCTGAAAACGGTGCTCAGAGCACAATCAGAGACACCCTACCTTCAGTTCACCCTCACAATTCAGCAGACTCAGAACAAGGTGGCTGGTGGAGGAGTCCATGTGGAACTTCTCGTAGTGGAACCAAGAGCTGGGAGGCTGCCTCACTGAACTCCAAGCAGCAGAGAAGTATGATGAAGAAGAGGAAGGAGCCAAAAGACATCAGCAGTGACCTGTCTCAATTCAAGAAAGTGAATGACAATTTCTCCACTGTAGATTCTGTGATCAGAGACGTGAAGAACAAGGATGGCAGGGGTTGGAAGCTGAGTTCGGACTATGTGAAAAAGCCTTCCTCTTTGAACCTTGTAAAATCTTCTGTGTTTAGCTCCCTTTCAGGCTCCGTCAGGGCAAGGCATTCCACTGAGTCAGACGATTCCTCCAGTGACTCCAGGGTCGAGTCCAGACAACAGATAAAGAAGTAGACTGAACTTCGAGGATTCCCCTCACCACCGCCAGCTGCCCTGGACATGGCTGGTCAGAGGTCCCTTTGTGTTGAAGTGTTTTGTGGACCTGACCATATGCCCCATAAAGGGACTATTTTTTTGAAGAGTGTTTTTTGTTCTTGACCTCCCCCCAGAGGTTTGGCTATGTTTTGGCGCCTTGGGAGCTGTGCCTTTTGGGGGGGTGATTCTGTCACGGGTGAGGTGTAATTTGGACACGGTAGAGGGCGCTCTGTTCTGACTGAGAACACCTGAGCTCATGAAGGCACAGCGTTACAACGCCACCGTTACAACAAGACACTGGCCACAGCATTAGGGAGTCTGCTCTTATAATTATATACATGTTTATAAATTATAATCAAAACGCCATTGAGCAGCTTGTTACCTTCATCTCCTCAAGTTAAATCAGTTTTATTTCTATAACTATTTTTACAACAGTTGTCACACCTCAGCTTTACAGAATAAGAGTCCGAGCCCCCAGTGAGACAGAGGCAAAACTGGAGGAAGAAACCTTGGGAGAAACCAAGACTTTATAGGGGAATCCATGCTTCTCTGGTTGACACTGGCTAATCAAGAAAATGACATTTTTTAAAGATAAAAAGATTTAACCACTGATTGCTGGTACAGTCTGGGTTAATAGAAAAGAGGTCCATTACAGTCTGTAAAAGGATATAATCTACCTGTTTGCATTTTCCTCTCTTGTAATCATCTTATGCTTCTCCTTCTTCTTAAAGTAAATATATATTACAACCATTTCCATTCTTTTAGCAAAACCTACAACCATCTAACCTTCTTCATTTCACTCCTTGACACCATACCTACCCATTGCATGCTCATCACCTCTGTTCCCTCCTCATCAACATGTCCATTAAAGTCTACACCAATCACCACTCTCTCTCCCCTGGGTAAACTCTCTATCACTTCATTTAACTTATGGGTGTCGAACTCCAGTCCTGGAGGGCTGGAGTGCAGCACAATTAGGTTTCTCTCCTTAAACACACCTGGTTCACACTTAGTGGTGGGTTTAGTGAGTGTATTTGAGGAAGGAAATCACCAAAATGTGATGGACTCCTTCCCTCAGGGACTCAGTTCGACACTCCTGATGTAACTCATTCCATAATTCTTTCTCTTAGGTTGATCCAAGATGGCGGCGCGGTAACACGCAGCAGCCGCTCCGGGGTCCAAACTTTCGTGCTAAAGTCTGTAAAAAAGTCTTTCTTCCGACTACTTTTCACCATAAGACTTGCACATGAGCGTCACATCTGTGAATGCTCTTAAATTTAACCGCCAAACACTGCTGGAGCTCAGAAATCAGCCAGGATTCAGTCTTCCAGCGACTCTCCGAACAACGCTACAGGAGCTCGGCGTGCTGAGAAGACCAGGCCTTCAGTCCCCGAGATCGCCTGCTGTACCTGGCCAACAGAGAGGACATAGGAAGCGGTGTGAGAGGAAACAGAAACGTGGCAAGCGTGCTGGGGTCCGGGCTCAGCTCAAGGCTAACGCTAGCCGACCGGCTATCCCGTCTGTCCTCCTCGCCAATGTCCGCTCCCTGGATAATAAACTGGACTGTATACGACTCCAGCTGAACACCCAGCGTGAGTACAGAGACTGCTGTGTTTTTGTTTTTACGGAGACATGGCTCAGCGACAGCGTTCCGGATACCGCCATCCAGCTCGCCGGACTCTCCGCGTTTCGCACAGACAGAAACTCCGCTGTGTCCGGCAAGACTCGCGGAGGGGGGCTGTGTGTTTATGTAAACACACAATGGTGTACAAACGCTGTGCTGGTCTCTACACACTGTTCGACACTGCTGGAGGTGCTGAAAGTCAGGTGCAGACTGTTTTATTTGCCCAGGGAGTTCTCTACAGTGTTTATTACGGCGGTCTACATCCCACCCAGCGCTAGCGCTAACAGCGATAATGCTAACAACGTGCTGGCTGAACTTTATGGAGTTATCAGCGGGCTCCAGAACCACCACCCAGACGGATTGTTTATTGTTGCCGGAGATTTCAACCATGCAAATCTCAAGTCAGTTCTCCCTAAATTCGACCAACATGTGAACTTTGCAACGAGGGGGGAAAACATGCTGGACTGTGTTTACACAAATATGGCTGGTGCATACAGAGCGGAGCCCCGCCCCCACCTCAGACACTCAGACCACATCTCTGTGCTGCTGATCCCAGCGTACAGACCCATCATCAGGCGCGTGAAACCCACCCTGAAGCAAGTAAAGACCTGGCCCACAGGAGCCATCTCTGCTCTTCAGGACTGCTTTGAACGCACCGACTGGGACATGTTTAGGGAAGCTGCAACCTACGGTGACTCCATCAACCTGGAGGAGTACACAGCTTCAGTGACTGGCTACATCAGCAAGTGCATTGAGGATGTTACTGTCTCCAAGTTCATCATATCACGACCCAACCAGAAGCCATGGATGACTGCGGAGCTGCGCAGACTCCTGAGAACCCGGGACAAGGCCTTCAAGTCAGGGGACGAGGCCACCCTAAGAACAGCAAGGGCGAACCTGTCTCGGGCCATCAGAGCAGCAAAGCGAGCTCACGCAGAGAGAATCCATGACCACTTCAAGAACACTGGTGACACGCGGCGCATGTGGCAGGGCATCCAGGCCCTCACCAACTACAGGACATCTCCACCTGCCTGTGACGGTGACCCCTCCCTCCCAGATGCGCTGAACCACTTCTACGCACGGTTTGATGCAGTGAACGACACGAGAATGAGGAAGACCACCCTTCCTCCGAACGACCAGATTCTCTGTCTGACCACAACTGAGGTGAGAAGATCTCTTCTCAGAGTCAACCCACGGAAAGCTGCCGGTCCAGACAATATTCAAGGTCGTGTGCTCAGAGGATGTGCAGAACAGCTGGCAGATGTTCTCACTGACATCTTCAACACCTCTCTGAGCACCACTGTTGTTCCAAGGTGCTTCAAGACCACCAGCATCATTCCAGTGCCAAAGAAACCATCTATCTCCTGCCTCAATGACTATCGTCCCGTCGCACTCACACCCATCATCATGAAGTGCTTCGAGAGGCTGGTCATGAGGCACATCAAGTCTCAGATCCCCTCCTCACTAGACCCCCTGCAGTTTGCGTATCGTCCCAACCGCTCAATGGATGATGCAATCTCCACCACCCTCCATCTGGCCCTTTCTCATCTGGACAGAAAGGACAGTTATGTCAGAATGCTGTTCATCGACTACAGTTCAGCATTCAACACCATCATCCCTCAGCACCTGAGTGAGAAGCTGAGGCTGCTGGGCCTGAACACCTCCCTCTGTAACTGGATCCTGGACTTATTTATAATAAAAGGATTATTATAAATAAAGGATTATTATTATTATTATTATTATTCCTGACTGGGAGACCCCAGTCAGTCAGGATCAGTAGCAGCACCTCCGACACCATCACACTGAGCACAGGAGCCCCCCAGGGCTGTGTGCTCAGCCCACTGCTGTTCACACTGATGACCCACGACTGTGCAGCCAAGCACAGCTCGAACCACATCATCAAATTCGCTGATGATACAACCGTGGTGGGTCTGATCAGCGGTGGAGACGAGGCAGCTTACAGAGAGGAGATACAAGAGCTGACGGACTGGTGCAGAACCAACAACCTGTCTCTGAACGTCGACAAGACTAAAGAGATGGTTGTTGACTTCAGGAGATCACGTCGGGACCACACTCCACTTATCATCAACACCTCACCTGTGGAGATGGTCCAGAGCACCAAGTTTCTTGGTGTTTACATCACTGACAACCTCACGTGGTCCCTCAACACCAACTCCATCACAAAGAAAGCCCAGCGTCTACTTCCTGCGCAGACTGAGGAAAGCCCATCTCCCACCTTCCATCCTCACCATCTTTTACAGAGGAACCATTGAGAGCATCCTGAGCGGCTGCAATACTGCCTGTACGGGAACTGCAACGTCTTAGACCGCAAGTCCCTACAACGGGTAGTGAGAACAGCTGAGAAGATCATCGGGATCTCTCTGCCCTCTGTACAGGACATTTTCACCACTCGCTGCATCCGCAAAGCAACCAGCATTGTGGATGACCCCTCCCACCCATCCCACACTCTCTTCTCCCTCCTGCCGTCCGGGAAAAGGCTCCGCAGCATACGGGCCTCCACTTCCAGGATGGGAAATAGTTTCTTCCCCCTGGCCATCAGACTCCTGAACTCATAAACTGCCAATATCTTGAACTCTTAAACCCAGTCCACTTTTTTCATCCTGTATTTATTTATTTATCTCATGTTGCACTCTGCACTTTATCAGTAACACCGCTCCACCACACTGCTACACCATAATCTACCTGGGCTGTTTTGTTCCACAACACTGCAGCCCTCTACGGATGAATGTACTGTCTGTCATGCCGTCTGTTGTTGTCTGTCTTGTCTGCACTTGTTGCCCCGTTTTGTGTCTTATGTTTTCTTGTGTCTTGTGTCTTGTCTTGTGTGTAGCA
Organism: Hepsetus odoe; assembly: GCA_017165825.1. Lineage (NCBI taxonomy): Eukaryota > Metazoa > Chordata > Actinopteri > Characiformes > Hepsetidae > Hepsetus > Hepsetus odoe. The sequence continues at coordinate 5,929,659 of CM029381.1, read as the reverse complement.
CCAGGGTCCTGGAGGAACGTTATTTCGTTTCACTGTGTACTGTGTATATGGCTGAAATGACAATAAAATCCTACTTGACTTGACTTGACTTGACTTCTCTTGTGAGGTATAAGCTCTAACAACAACTTCCAGCTTCAAACACATCACCCTATCTGAGTCTTTAACTCCAAAACTTTCTTGACACACTCTTTCTTCAGGATAACACTAACCGCATTTCTCCCCATCTCTACATAGAACACACTCTCAGTGACATAATCCACCTGGAATAAGAGTTATTGTTCATTTGAAGGAATGGCAGCATAGGTCCACTGCCCCTGTGCATTAATCTGAGCAAATAATTCAGCATCTGTATGTCTTCACCAACCGTGGTACATGATTCAGGCTGCAGCTTTTACACAGCACAAAAAATAAAGACATTCTAAGAAATCTCAGTCCACATTTCACCACCAAGCCTATTTTTCCACCGTCATGCCAATTTGCATAAATTAATTTTATCATAACTTTTGTCTGTTAAACAATGTTTTACAGAAACGTTATATTCTGCAGATTTTGGAAATTTGCTGAAGCTATCAGCCACAGAAAATAAACTGAACAACACATCAAAAATCGAAAGTTACATTTCACTGCATGTTGTGTGTATACAAGTACAGATGTGACACTCATTCTTGAAGCATGGCTTCTGTGTAGACGCTGTAGTTATTGCGTACTGTCTCTTTAAGAGCTCAGTCCGCGTCGTAAATGTTTTTCTCTCTTTAAGAGAACCACAACCCTTCGATGTGTATGAAGGGAATCAATTAATGTGTGAAGAAGTCTGAACGTAGCGCCCAAGTTCCTATGTGTTTCATAGCCCTGGATGCGCTGTCGGTATATTAGTTTGTTACCAGGAGTTAAAGTAACATTTATCCATAAGGTATTTGAGTGTAGTTGTGCAAATGTTTTAATTTCCTTCACTTCTCGTTACTTGCACAATGGTTAGCATTGGCTAGCCCAGTTGTGATTTAGCTGAATAAGATAATCCGTTGTCAATGATTCAGTTAAAGCTACACATTGTGGTTTAGTATAACAATGGAGTGTTAACTGGAAAAGTGAAGTAGTATGCTCTTAAAACACCAATGTGGTTTTAAATTCATTTAAGAGCATAAACTATTTTTATATCAAAATATCTTTTGCATTTGTTGTAGTTTTCCCTGCTTCCATTCATTAAACCGAGTTGAACTAAGCATCTTTTTCAGTTTAGAGGGGAGTTGTGTCAACTATACAAAGTGACTTTGCTTATACAGGAACAAAAGTGTATTGGGCATCTAAAAGAAGAGTCCTGATTACAATCAATCCATGATGCGTTGTTATTTTTACCAAATCCCATTTTTGCTTAAAGTGGTCAATAATCTGGATGTGCCAGAAGATGAGAAGAAAAAGGATGAGCTTTGGAAATTAAGACCGTTTATGAAGATAGTTAGCCTACCCAGGCCACACTGATGCTGCACTGGCAACTAAATGGTTCCTTTTTAACCCAAACAAAATCCAACATGTTTAGGATATGTTACAATACAGGGGCAGCAGGTTAGGGAGTTGGCCACAGGATTAGAAGATTGTGGGTTAAAACCCCTTTACCAGTAGGTTGCCCTGAGGTACCCTTGAGCAAGATACTGTCCCTGTCACTGGTCCCTGGGCACTTTCATAGCTGACCCCAGCTGCACGATTTTTGCATGGTTTAAATGCAGAGGTCCAGTTTTGTTGTGGTACTGTGACCTCGCAATGACACGAAGTCACTTTCACTTTAAAAGTCAAGCCCATTGTTAGCCTGCCCTGGAGTGGTTAATCAGCAAAGAACAAAAGCAATAGTAATAGTTTGTGTGATAAGAACACTGATGCCCATTGATACAGTTACTAAAGATCATATGGACACTGCATACTGAATCTTTTTTTGACAAATTAGATCAAACTATAACTTTTTGATTTAAATGAGAGATGTTATATTTGGACCTTAGGCCATCTTTGAAACATGGGGATGGTAGTAATCATGGTATTGCTGTTTTTCTGTGTTTGGGCCATAATGTCTTGGCATTGTTAAAGGATCAATAAAGTATTGAATATACCAGGAAACCCTAAAGGAAACTTTGAAATATTTCCATAAACTGAAAATCAAAGAAAGTTAGTCATAGGACAGCAGTTTAAAGTTGTTCTTCCAAAATACAGTTAAAGAAAGTTAAATGTTCAGGAATTGGCCAAGTTCTGACCTTAAGCCAGTAGACATGTTGTGGAAGGACTTGAAGTGTGCAGGACCTGAAGAATCAATTATATTCTGAGGTATTAGCTATAATTACTTCAAGATGATGTGCAGCACTTATCAACGGATATGTTCAGTTGCAATTATTGCTGCACAATGGGGTCACCCCAGAAACTGATGGCAAATGTCAACATGCTTCTGCTACGCACAGTAATATTGAATCAATTTCCTCAATTAATATCTAGTTATAGTATGTTGACATACTACAAGTATATATACAAGTATATATGCTATAGTATGTTTGGCCAGTTATAGTATGTTTGTCTCATATGTTTAATCGGGTTTTCTTAATCTGCTTTTAGAACTGTGTCTTCTAACATCATAAATTTGATCAACAGTGCAGAGTGTGATCAAATGTCTAACAAAGCTAAAAAAAGAAGATGACACATCAGATATACAAGCATTAGCAATGAACTGACTCTGTGGTAGCTACTGTGCAAGGTGGCACGCTACCATATACTAAATGAGAGGTAATTTTTATACATACTAAAATGTAGAGCATCCCATCATGGATATAACTTTATGTTCCCCTGGATTTGTCCTAACACCCCTGATTAGCAGCAGAGGTTCCCAAACCAGCTTTTCCTGTAAATTAGATTCTCAATTAGAAAGCTGACAGGACTGTTGCCAGTCATCCTCTCTACATTCCATGGACAAAACTATTGCAAGATATTAATCACTTTTTCTTCTAGAATTTTTCAGAATTTCAATAATACATTTTTATTGAGACCTGAATTTTTAAAGTTGTACTCATTAATAAGAGAAATTACTCCAGTGCTAAGAAACTTTGATCTCATCAGCATGACAAGAGTTTGGACTAATACCAGCACTGATAGTAATTTTGTATTTCAAGTTCCTATTTCTGACCACATCTGTGTTTTTTTTTTTTGATGCCAGATTAATCTTGACAAAAAGCATTTTCTAGATGGCAAGGATGAAGCAAACTATTATAATATTTGAGCTTCAACATTCCATTTTCAACATTTGCATTAAATACTCCTACTGCATAGGAGGCTGACTGACTGAATCTTGCTTTAGTAAAGCAGTATTATTGAGAATTATTAATGAGAATGGACAAATTAATTTCAAGACAGTATTGCTCTATTGATACTTGCCTATGGCCCTCTGGATCAAGAGGTCCCAGGTTCGAATCCCACCTCTAGCACTACCACTAGGCCCCTGAGCAAGACCCTTAACCCTGAGCTGCTCCAATGACTGTAAAAGTGAAAGTAACTGTAATTAGGACATGGAAGTCACTCTGGATAAGAGCATCTGCTAAATGCCGCAAATATAAATGTAAATGTAAGTAAAAAAGCTGTAGTGTGTTTTAAAGTCATTAAAAACCTCTCAACAAACAGGCATCCTTCCAAATCAAGAAACCCAGCCTAGATAATGGTAATGAATTGGTTAATATCCAATCCTCCACTCATTAAGGGGGCATCATGGCCAAAGGTAGCTTAGTAATTTCGAACTTTGCCCCATAATCAGAAGGTTTGGTTTCAAATTTCAGACCAATAGGTTACCAAGTACATTTTGAACAAGTACATTTTGTTGTAGTTCACTGTGTGCTGTGTTGTGTATTCACAATGACATATAGATACCTAAATGTTACCTTAGAATAATATTAGAATAATATCCTAGAGATATTTTAATAAGGTTTCAGAAAATATCACAATACTGAAACAGCTCTTACTAAAATAATCAGGAAGTTCAGACTAAACTCTGATTAAAACAATATCTCAATTGTTCCCTTAAACTTAACCACAGTGTTTGATACAATTGAACATGGTATCCTAATCGGTTGTTTAAATCTGAGGTTACAAATTCTGGGGATAGCTATGAAATGAAGTGAAAGTGATTATTTGTCATTGTGAAACATAGCACAGCACACAGTGAACACAATGAAATACAACCTGCTTTTTACCCATAAACACATGTGCAGAAAGGGGCGGCTAAAAGCACGCGGGGAGCAGTGATGGGGACAGTACCTTGCTAAATAGTACCTCAGGATTCAAACCAACATCCGTCCAATCCTGGGTCCTAGTCCTTAACCACTAGGCCACCATTGCCCCCTGTCTATGTATATTATATTAGCTTTAAATGCCAAGAAAATAACATTAATTTTCCTCCATTGAAATGAATGCTAAAATAACACCACTTAAAAAATTAGAAGATCCTGAAAAACTGATTTGTGCCTATCCCAATCCCTAATTGTAATATTTTAGAAACTCAGTGCTTATTCTTTTTTACAAACCATGCGCAACATCAAACCTGAAACAAATTATAACACATCCTGCAAGTCTTCACTTTAAAAAATTAAAAATCCTACATCTACATTGTGGAAAGCGGAACTAACCTCATGCTAGATGAAACAAGACACATGTTTCCTTTAAAAACCATTTGCAAGGTACACTGAGACACCATTCAAGGCCCACTCTATTCAATCTAGGCCTTTTCCCCAAACCATGTGCTCTCAGATGATTGTGAGAGTGGTAAAGAGAGTTTGAGTGTTGGTGAGTAATTGTGAATGAAGGAGATTGAATAGGAATGTGAGTGATGGTGAGTGAGTGAGAGTTTGGGTGATTGCCAGTAGAAGAAAGTGTGAATTTGAGTGGGATTGATACAGTATGAATGAGATTGAGTAAGAGGTGTGAGTGAGAGTGTGTGTGAATTGGAGTGTAAGAGTGAGCGAGTGAGTGAGCGAGATTGTGTGCGTCATTGAGAGTTTGAGTGATAAAGAGAGTTTGATCAAGTGAAAGGGAGTGCAAATGAGAGTGTGTGACCAGGAGAGTGGGTGTGATTAATGTTGTTCATTTTTGTTTGAAGGAAGGTGAGAGTGAAAATGAGAGGATGAGTTTGAGTGTTAGAGTTCAGTGTGTCAATGTGAGTGAAAGAGTGTAATAGAGAGTGACTGAGTGAGATATTGAGTAAAAATAAGTGTCTGAGTCCTATGCCTAAACTCCAGACCTAACCATCTATAAACAATATTAGCACAATTTTGGCTTTAGACCCCATTTAAATCTTTAAGATTCTTTTTATGTCATAATCCACAACTCTAACCAATTAAAAATAATATAAGCCTTTCAGGAACTGTAGGTCTAGGTTAAACCCTTCAACATTAGTTTTTTCCTTTCTCAAACCATACAAATTTTGACAAATGTTACAACACCCTGAAAGCCTAACCTGTTATATGTCCTAAATATGAAGAGAACATGGGACATATAGTAGAACAATTTCCCAGAGCACAAGTCCTACCAAGTATGATTAAAGAAGATTGGTTTCGAAACTAATTTTGGAATTGCCAGGTCAATGTTCTGACCTTAACTCAATAGAAAATCTAAAAAACCTGAAGTGAGCAAGAATATTTTTGTTGTGTGTGTTTTAATAAGGTTTCTTAATACCTGCTTTTATGACTTGTGTGAAAATAGGATAATTTATGCAAAAATATAGAGAAAATTCTAAAAGGTTTCACAAACTGTACCTTGGAATATATACAACACCAGCAATAAGATATCAGAAATCAAAATATTGTGTATCAGTGTCTTAACTTACCTTTTTTTCCTTGTAGAGCTATACAGTTGTAAAGTTTATATTCCTTTGCCCTTCAGCTCTATTTGTGTGTGTGTGTGTGTTGTGTGTTCAGGCAAATAGTACAGGTGGTGATTTATGCTTTTGAGAGCAGTGAGATGCGACTTGACATTTTCCTGCTGTGGTGTAGCCCAGTTCTGGCTCCATGCTTCATTACGCGGCACTCCCAACGCGATTCCCGACCCAGTAAAAATAACCTGCACTCATTCAAATGTGAACATAGAGAATGTGAGTATGTGTTAGCCTATCATTGTGTGCATGTGGCTGTGTGGGGTTGGCAAGGAGTGCTCAACACCCTTTGGTATTCTCACCTTCACCTGAATTTCCATATGGTTATGTGAATGGCACTGAATAAACAAACGCACACACAAACACACACACACAAACACTCACACTCAACTATCTCAGCCTATAAGCACTCAAAGGACAGTGATATATAGGTAACTAAATAAATAACACATCTGTGAGCACAAATGGTTGACATTTGGTGCTCGTACTGATCATTTCTTATTTATGGCTGTTTAACTAGGTATCTCTGTTCTGCTCGCATAGCTTCCAGTGTCACATCCACATGTCACAGTCTTGAACGGCTGCCCAATGGGCTTCTCATTATACTTCATTTAGGTTTGGTTTAGTCAGAAAGCACTTTTTTTAAATAAAAAGAATATAAATGGATGGATGGATGGTACATACCTTGGCATTAGCATCAGTAATCACAAGTGTATGCAATAAGCAACAAGTCTGTACTTTAACTCAGTAATGCCAAGTCAAGTATAATATATTTCCATTTTACGGCCTGCAATCTGTCCATTCCTGCGCTCTCTCTCTCTATCTGCATTGAGGCTTTGCATAGAATAAAACTGTACCTCTACTATTGAATGTTCCTATATATCAGATGCATATGTACAGCTTATGACTTATATGACTTAAGACCATCGTCTTCAGACTTTGTACTCAGTTGTCGTAATGGGTGTTATTGTATCTAGCGGTATATATTATTTGTATTGTGTCACCAGATAACTTATAGCAAGCAACAAATATTTTTAAAATGCTGTTTCATTTCACTGTGATAATGGAGAAATGGGGAGAGAGGAAAATGAGCATAACAGTACCAGGAGGAAATTCTTAGACACCCTTTTGTCTTGACAAGCCCACACCCAGAGCCATTATTTGCCATTATCTTTTAGAGTGAAATTTATTGCTGTTTGTATTTTCTTTAATGCCGCCTGCAGGTGATCCCCCTTGGCGCCTCAGTGGGCAACTGCTTCAGTAAGCTCTTTAACTCCCCCAGCACTGCCTTTATTTTCCTGCTGTTTTACAATGAAATACTCAGACTCAGGCCCAATAATAAGCCCTGTTTGGGTTTTATTTACACTTTTGGTCTGTGTTCACTAGCGACTGCCTGACACAAACAAAGTAGGGGAAAAGGCTCCGGAGGTGTGGGAACTGATCCCAGTTTTGTAAAAAAAAAAAAAAAAAAAAAAAAAAAAAAGAAATGAAAAATAGATAAATACATAAAAAAGAAAACATGATAAAGTCTTGTTTTTTTATTCTTCTTGTGCATGACTAGTGATAATTCAGATTTACCATATATTTAGTTGCTTGGCCCAAGCATGTTTCTTGTCACATGTTCCTTCCTTCCACCCTTCATCCCACCCTCTTATGCTGACCATGGACAAAATTGGGGAGGAAACTGCAGACTTAGTTTTATGATTAAACTATTGATGAGCTTGTCATCATCAACATCTAAAGAGCCACAAAGTCTTTTTAACTAAGAGAAACATGCTGTGAAGTTGTGTACTAATACAGTCCAATTGCTCAGAGCTATGGTGGCATGATCTGTCCAAAGAACTCCACTTCAAAGAGGTTAAGAGCCATAAGTCCCATCTGTTGCTCAAATTTCATCCCTAAGAACAATAATCTTAATTGACATGGATCTACAGTCATGGATTACAGGCTTGAGAAAAGCTAAGGAAGCAGAAATATAAAGAAGGGGAGTAAAGCAGAAGAACGCTACAACTTTGTTCCCCACATCTAACCTTCGCTCACTCTTTCCCTTCGTCCATTCATGCATCCATCCATCTCTTGATTACCGCTTTGATTTCTCTCCTCTTGTTAGCTATAATCAAATTCAATGTTTTTTAATGAAACTCATGCAAATTGTGATTTTTTTTACATTTTTTATTTCACTGATCAAATAGGCTGCTGCAGCAATTGTCTTTTCATTCAACCCCCATCCATGGCCCACGAAAATTACTTATAATAAATTAAGTAGTTTGACTACTTTACATAAAGCTGCTAAGTGAGGAGAGGGCTAATCAAGAGTAGATCAAACGATTCATCTCTAATTGAAGTGCAAAAGCAGACCCACCATTTTTTCTAATAGAAGCAGGGCTACTTCAGGCTTTAGGCCTCTATCAGGAGGCCCTTTGCTTCTCCTCAGAGTACCAGAAATCTGTGCAGGCATGGACAACAGATGAAGCTCGGCAGCCACCATGGGAAATGTAGTCTCGAGGGCTGCCACTGGATGGCTGAGGGGGCTGTGAGACGATGTTTCTAATTAGGTCAGTTTCTCTAGTTGCTGCAGGTGAGAGGCAATAGCTTATATTCTACTAACCAAAAACCAAAGAGACTAGGACGCTTTAGGCAGACTATGTGATCGTTTTAGGAATGAGCTTAGAAATAAAAAGACATTAAACTTATAGACATTCTGTAGACATATAGGATCAGGTGAGAAACATGGAAGATATTGCAGCATGACATAATTTAATGTTGTTCAACAATGATATTGGGAAGCTGGAAGGCTTATTTAAATGTGGTTTTAAATAAGCCTGGCAAGCAGGTACCAGTTACAGTTTTAAAAATATGCACACTCCTTAAAAAAAAGCACAACAATCAATGGTAATGTTCATTTGATATTCTATAAAGGTATATGTTCAGAAGTAAAAGTAACCAGTATTTGGCTTCTGCATGAAGGGTTAATGGTTCATCTCTACATACTTCCAGTTTAGATTCTGACCAATAAATATAGTACTACTTTAAGCATCCATGAAATCAATTTGGTTTGGTTGTAAAAGTCTTCAATCAGAATGGGGGAAAAAAATTCCAACCAAAAACATTTCCAAGTTCAAATTTATTACTCCAAAAACCAAATAAAACAAACCCAAAATCTATCAAGATGATGTCCATAGGGATGTTTTATTTGTCATGTGCAAGACTGTGGTTTGTGGTTGTCATTATTTTAAAACAAGGTTCACCATCCTTGATAGCTGCCAGATTTTTTAAGATACCAATAGAATCCCCCAAAACCTTCAAAAATAGATTTGAAGAGGCAGCATTTTTATCTTTAAACAGTAAGTGTCATTTGTCTTAAGTGTTGTATCTACAAGCATGCTTGCATCAAATGTGCATAAGGGTATTTTATGTTGTACGCTTTTTTTTTCTTTACTAAAAATGTATCCACTTAATAACGACATTAGAGTAGCAAATGCTAGAGCATTTTTACAAGTTTTCATAAACAAAGGTAAAAACAGAAGGTGTGGGGGTTTACAGTAATACTGTATTTATATGAACAACAACTTAACACCTTTTTAAACTTCTCAAGGAGCGATACAGAGACCACTGTTAGAGGGGGCAAAGTCATCATCACTTTTTGAAAATCCGCTCATCAAAGCTGATTAAAATACAATCAAAACAAACAAAAAAACATTAGAATAATAAACACTTTGAAAAGGAAAATATGACATTTCTACGTTTCCTAATACACAAAAATAAAATAAAAAGGAGAGTGTCTGTAAAAAATGAAGCAACAATTACAGACACTGTTCAACAGGAGAAGCTCGCTGGTCTTGATTGGAGTCATTATATTGTCCATGTTCATTCAACTCATGTCAGTCTTTTCAAGCATTTAGTGGACATTTGTCCCATGAGCCTCATCAAGATTTTTGTGCTGTACAGAATCACTGCTGCACATGGGGTCAACTGAAAGCCTTAATATCACCAATAATAATAATAATAATAATAATGCCAGAGTTGTCAAGCAGAGAAAACATTAAGCATGGGAGGGGTGGGGAATGCAGCAGTGTGCTTCACAATGGTTAATTTCCCAGGTATTCATCCAGAAAAACAGAACATTTCATCATTTTAGTCTCAAAGACAAAAACAGAGGGAAAGAGAACAAGTTTTTTTTACAAGTTGCTGTAGTGTGGCGGGCGGCTGCCAACAAGTGGTACTCCAGAAACACACTGTGAGGACCGCAATCATACTGCACCACAGTGCACATACACACAACCACTCGCACTTGAGTCCTGTACATGAGTTTCAGACGATCTGTGATCACCACCTTACTGCTGTGCCTCCATGCAAACCCCTTTAAATCCCCTTCCAATGATACCCCAGGCAAAGGGTTCATCAGTGGGGAAAATCTACAAGAGTGGAGGAATGTCAGAGAAAGCTACACATCCATCTCAGTACATGATGGGGGGTTTGGAGTAGGGCCTGTTCTCTAGAAAACCAAGAGAGAAGAGATAAAATACACAGTTAAGTTAGTTATGAAGATTGCCTTTTATGATGGCCAAAACATACATACACATACACAGACTATTTTATATTTCTAGTTGGAAGACTACTCTCAGTTCAAAAAACTGTTAGTTTTACTGCAGTAAAACTGTTAACATGCTAGTGTCTGCTTTGTTGAGAATTATCCCCCCAATCAAATAACATCTGGTCAAGATAGATCTAGTAGTGGTTCTTTTGATGGACAGGGCGGATGGTGGCTGATAAATTGCTGCACCAGCATTTTTAGGCAAGCCAGTTTAGAGAATGAATCATTTAGCATTAACTGTTGACAAGAAGCACAAGATCAGAAAGACACAGCTGGCTGGTAAGGAGTGTGAGGACTGCACTGGCATGTTAATCACAATGTGCTGAGCTTATTCCACTGCTGCAGAGGAAACAGTTCATTAGGAGTTGAGTGCTTTTACATGTTCAACACCCCTGTTTCAGCAAGCAACAACAGATGAGCTAATATATATTCAGATTGTAAACAAAGCTGTGCTTAAAGTGTGGAAAGTGAGAAATAGCAGAATAGAGAGTGGTAAGAATAAAATAAGAAAAAATAAAACAAAAAAATAAGACATCAGAATCTCATATCAGGTCATATCAGAATCTCTGTTTTGTTTAGAAACATTGTTTGCATGTTTGTTCTGAAAATAAATGCTTCTGATATGCATTGCTGCTAAAAAAAAAAAAGTACAGATTAAATGTCATATATATTTCAACATTGTCATTTGCAAGGTTTGCCTTAATATGCCTTAATACCAATAACAGTTACAGACAAATAGAACTGAAGAGTTGAGGACACCAAGGATCTGTTTTATCTTGCTTGAAATATGAGTTGTAATATCCTGAGGTGCAATTAATTGAGCACTGTGGCTAACAGCAGGCTAAATGTGACTTAGAAACACAGCACCCAGGGGATGGGGAATCCAACAGATCAAAGGCTTCAGGCTCTGATCTGACACAGAGCAGTATGGAGATGGATCTTTAGTATATTGTGGTGGATAGAAGTTTTCAGATGTAAATATTACAGATTTTCATTTGATCATCAAACAATTTTTGTATTGTGCATGTGACTTTTGTACAATGAGGGAAAATGTTTAGACCCTTTTGTATTTTAGCATACTTTGCATAAACCATTTCAGGTTTACACACAAAATATCTTATTCTTACACATAAACAAAATAGAACACATTTATAAGCATAATCAAAGAGAAATACAAAAAAATGATGAAATATTTAAACATGGTAAAATGTAAAGTGCTGTTTTTCAGCAATGTGAATCAGTTTTAGCCCACTTCTCTACATTAAATTCCCATAGCTTTCAAGACCTCACAATTTCAAAATCCTTAATTTTTTTTAAATGATCCAGACAACAATCTTAAGTCAGTTTGAACATTTTATAAACCAGTGTTGATTTATTTATACACCCACCTTTTTTATTTAAATGTGACAAGCTAAATGATTGCTAAATGATATTTTTGTTTAATCAGAACAGAATACATTGTTTCAATTTTTTTTTTAATGCTTATGTACAAATTTAAAATGAACATAGGGTTGCTAACATTCAAATGTTTAAATTTGGAGTTTTTATACTTATTTAAAAAGTTAGGTCTATAGAAGTTTTACATTTTGATTTCACAAATTTTTTTTGTCAATTACCCAAGCACTTGAGTCAGGTAATCTGTATTCTGCAGCCACAAGTTAGTTTGTCTAAGTTTAAACTGGGCAAGAAACAAAATTAGATTGGCTTTGGATCTTAAAGTACTACACTGCTGGTCTTGAACAATCAGGATGTCAGCTGAATGTTTTTTTTTTTTTTTTTAATACACACAAATGCTGTGAGTAGGTATTCTAACTGCTGCCAGAGGTAAGCTCTACTCTGTGTTTTGATTGTTTGCCCTACATTACAGGTGCTGTAAATAGACCTACTGGGGAAAAGAGGGTGGTCCTCCTTAGAGACTCTACATATCCACTGACCCCATATTTCATAATATTTAATATCTGCTTCTGTTCTGAAAAAAGCCACATTTTTTTTCTGCTTCCAATGCAGATTACCCCGTTAAGGTGGAGCTTGACTTTTCATACACATATTTTTTTCCTTTGGTGCCAATTAGTGGGTTGCAAACTTACGGATATAAATGGTGCCCGAGGGACTCATTTGATGCTTGTATATCTAGTGTATGTGGAGTGAGAGTAGGTCATTTGCAGTTTTCAGCACTGATTGCAAGTGCATGATTGCCAAAGTTGTAGGCATGTAAAAAAAAGATGGACAAACAAGTGGAATTTGTGATGGCCGCATCTAAAGACAACTGGCAAGATGCTCTTTCAACACTCCTGGTCCAGCACCTTTTCTTCTCATCCCCATCTTGCTAACTCCACCCTATACTTCTATTAATCGGCTTGTAAAGTGATGTCACCTTCTTTTGTGTTCAGCACTTTGCTGTTCGCGCTGCTTGTCTTGATTAATCAGAAAAGGCATGGGTCGGCGTAATGGGCCAACACCGGCGTGGAACCTGAGAAAGCGTAAAAAGCTTTTAGCTCACTGAACGGGCTCTCTGCAAGGACAATCAAACCTAATGAAATCAGTTGTCAGTGCTAAGCTTGCAAAACTGTGAAGTCCGACTTGGGAGTGAAGCGCAAGTTAATTAGATTTTTGCTGGGTGTAATGGATAAATGTGGTGAGGCGTGGGCAGGGGCCAGGAGAGTTGGAAGAGGAGGGGGTCAGACAGCGGACTTCATACACAAACCCTTTAAAGACCCTTTAAACTTTAAAGTATTTTTGCAAAAATGCCTCATGCGAAGAACCAGAATGTGCACTTCAGAGATGAAATGGGTTCAAGTCTTGACCAACCCACCTTCATCCCAAGACCATAGACTATTATCTAAATAATCATTTATTAACTAATGACTGTACAGACTGTTATTATAACTGCTTGGAATGTTTGATTTTCTTTTTGGACAAACGTTTTTGTTTTGTTTGACTAAAAAGAACATAACTGAACTCAAATAATTCTTATTTTATTAGCAACAACTATTTTAAAAAGTCTTTTTAATCAGGAATGACAAAATATAAAAGTCTAAACAAAACTACTGTAACATGATGTGGTCATCATAATTGAGAGTGAAGAACAGAGGATGTGTAACAGTTTAGCAGCATAATTTAAATGATTATGAACTCATAGCAGGACATTTTACTCTTCTTGTTGGCCTCAGGTGTAAAGGGACATAATAAGTGCCACAATCTCCCTGGTTCCATTCCTTTCTTCTTTTCTTCTTCTTTTTTTGGCTGCTCCCATTAGAAGTCGTCACAGCAGACCATCATAATTTCTTCCTGTCTTCTGTATCTTCCTCCTTCAAACCAACTGCTTGCATGTCCTCTCTCACAGCATCCATAAATCTCCTCTTTGGCCTTCCTCTTATCCTCTTTCCTGCAAGCTCCATCCTCAGCATCCTTCTCCCATTAAAATCCACATACCTCCTCTGTACATGTCCAAACCAATGCAACCTTGCTTCCGTAATTTACTAATTTCTAATCCTGTCCAACCTCATCACACCTAACAGCAATCTTAAAACCATACTGTTGCTCACTAACCATCACCTCTTTTATTAAACTTGCTACCACTACTCCTTCCAACTTCATGTTGTGGCTGATCAGATTTATCCCTCTATAGTTACTACAGCTTTGCAGGTCACCCTAATTCTTGAAAATCCATACCAGTACACTTCTTCTCCATTCTTCTCCAAGTGAAAGGCATCCTTTCACTTTCCAAGATTGAAACAGTCTGGATAGAAACTCAGTTGCTGTCTCTCCTATCATCTGGACCAACAGTCTTTCCACTCTTCATCCTCTTCATTGCTGCCCTTACTTCCATCCTGCTTGTTCGGTGCACTTCCTGGTTCACTATCCTAAAATCATCTAATCTTCTCTCTCTCATTCTCTTTATTCATCAGTATTAATCAGTTTAGCCATGCTCTCCCCTGTCACTATTTTGCAGTCTCCAATCTTCTTCAGACTGACCCTTCTGCAAAGGAAATAATCCACTTGTGTCGTGTCAAGTCAAGAAGGTTTTTATTGTCATTTCAACCATATAAACAGTACACAGTGAAATGAAATAACATTCCTCCAGGACTCTGGTGCTACACGTAAGACGACATAAGACAAACAAACAAGTGCAGACAACAACAGACAGAACAATAGACGGTACATTCAGTACATTGTGTGCATCTTCCTACACTCTTGTATGTCACCCTGTGCTCCTACCTCTTCTTAAAATAAGTATTTATTATAGCCATTTTGATCCTTTCATCAAAAGCTACATCCGCTCTCCGGCATTCTTCTCCTTGACGCCATACAATACCCATCATGTCCTGATCACCTCTGTTCTCTTCACCAACTTGTCCATTAAAAGTCTGCACCAATCACCACTCTCTGTCCCCTGGGTATACTCTCTATCACTTCATCTAAATCACTCCAGAATTCTTCTTTCCCCTTGATCTCACAACCAACTTGTGGGGCATGACAACATTCGTTATCACACCTTTAACTTCCAACTTCAAACTCATCACCTTATCTTTACTGGACTTTAGACCAGCCTCCAGTGCAGAGATCAATGAGCTGTATTATAAGCTATTCATTCAGCCACAAAAATCAAACTGAACAATCATGATCTTTTGCAAAAGAGCTATAACGGAACCCTCAAGCTGCCCAAAAGTTTAGAACCAAATGAAGGTTACTCCATGAAAGAAAGGATACAATCTCGATCATTCTTCAGCCCCAAATGGAGCCTGTTTCCTGTCTTTTGTTAAAACCTGTTGCACTTTCTTTCAGTCCCTTATTTCAGTAAGATCTACAAATGAGGATCTCTAATTTGCCTTCAGACCTTTTGATAATAGCCTTCATTTATCAAAGACAATTTGGGTCAGACATTTGGGACAAAATTTGATGGGTGTTTAGAAGTCATAGTTAGTATGAAAATGTGAATTGGATGTAGAGTAGTGCTAAAGCACAAGTAAAAGTGTCTTTTACACACATGGAACATGTGTAATCTCCCTTTTTTGAAAGGCTGGACATATTCAAAGGGACTGAGAAAACAGAAAGCGAAGTTTGGGGAATGGGGAGGACCTTCAATTGGAGTTTGTGACTGCAGAACAGGAAGGTGCTAAAACCCTATCTGTGGCCCCTACCAGGCCAGTGAAGCTGAGGTGGCTTTGTAGGCCATGTGTGTTGCATATGCCTGGCTGCAACTATCTTAAGTTAAATCCATTTTCTCTTACCTCTACAACAGACTTCTATGAATGGATGAGATCAGTTTTATGAAGTAGAAGTAGAAGTCACTCACAGTAGAAGTGAGTTTACCTCAGTGCCAGGGGTTGTTGTTTGGCCTAAAGAAGTGGTTCTAAAAAGCCCCTCCAGCCTTTGTGTAATTGTGATGCTCACAGTACAAACTTGCAAACAAATTACACACTGACGTGCGTGCAGTCTTACCTGGTACAGCTGAGTTTTCCTGCTGATTGCCATTATGCTCAGGCTCCACTTCAGCTATCCCTTTTTCTGAAATCAACCAAACAACGCACACTATTATACTAGTTTCTATCTTCATCCACCCAATCACAGTGTTATCCAAGAAATCACAATACACTTGCATATCTTTCCCAGCAATCACATATGATTAAAAAACATCCGGTGCTCTTCTGTAATGGACACAAACTGCCCACAATTTGAGGCTAGTCAACAGAATTGTTGCACTGCCAGTAAGTATGAAAAAGAAATCAATGCTTTGGTCACCTTTACATATGTGCATTGTAGATTCTCAACCTGTTTTTAACTGTTTTTAATATTTAGCATAGTATCTGAACACTTGTAGATCATCTATATAGAACGTGTGATTTTTTTTCATTAATTGACATTCCTAGACTCAGCTTACCTACTCATGTCATGAGAACTGCCTGTCCAAATACATTTGGTTCAAAGTCAACTGCAGACTAAAACGTGATAACAAATATTTGTTTTGACAACTAAGGCAGTTTGTGTATTACATAAAAAAATCACCTTGTCTGAGTACAGCTGCGATAGAACAGCAGATGCTTTCAGTAACACTGTGTCTTTCTCCCCCAACCCCCTCCCAAATTCCCCACACTTAGATGAAAGACAAAAACAAAAGGCATATTTCTCTTAATGAATTCGCATTTAATCAGCCTTGGCCAATAATTGCCCCTGAACTCTGAAAAACGCTTGCAGATGTTCACATGCACTCGTGAGTCCTACATCTTTCCCCTGTTTCCATTTTGCTTTTGCTAAGATATTCACAATTAAACAAGTGAAATCAAAACAACAGGCGGTTACGAAAACAGTTTAGCCCTTGCTAAGCATGTGTGTTTAGAACGTTTATGATAAGCATCAGCCCCCATTTCCTCCTCTAACATTACGATGGTAATGCATCGCTAATAGTCATGGTTAATACGGAAATACCAATATGAGCATTGATAAGGAAACATGAGAAAGAGAAAAGGGAAGAGGAGTGGAAATAAAACTGGAAAAATGTCCTGAGAGGGTGGAACAATGGATTAGAGAGTAGATTAGAGGAGAGGAGAAGTAATTTAGGTATAGAAGGAGATGGAAACTCAGCATTTAGGGCTACAGAGGAAATAGCATTACACAGGGAAATGAAAGTGAGGTATACAATTATGAAGTGACAGAGAAAGAGAGAGGGCCATAGTTAAATAGAGAGACAAAGAAAGAGAGAGAAGGCCATGAAATGTAGTGCACCATTTAGACTCATGCGGAGGCTCTCTGGGGTGGTGGCCTGTTTGAGGGCCTGTTCCACTTGCTCTCTTCTCTTTGATTCAAACTCTAGAGCCTCCTGCAGTTTCCTTTTTGCCTTCTTCTCCTTCTTCAGACGCTTCTGGATGGTAGCTAATGGAGGGAGAAAAAGCACAAGGGAGGTATATGAAGTGTGAACTAGCATTGTTGTACAGATGTGCCTCACTATGACGTTCACCACATTATGGCAACTGATCCAAACACCCACATGCATTAGAAATCCACACCTGGAAACATGAGTGCTCATTAACACCAACATAACACCTAACACCATATATCGCAGCAGATCCTCAACAACTTTGTGAAGCATGTGGCATGAAGTGGTTCTCACCTTCCTGGCTTTCTGTATATTTAAATGTCTAACACAAGGTTTTTGAGCGAAACAACAAAAATGTTTAGCTTATTAAAACCTGTAGCAATGTTAGACCATCAAACATTATTAGTTTTATTGGCTACATTTGCTTTATTACTTTTACACTATATTACACTGTATTTTATTGTATTACCATCACTTTCTGGAATACTAATCTGAAATATATTTAAACAGTTTCTCATTTCAGAAGATGCAGCTACATGATCTAGCAGCATATGCTCAGCTGTGACTATAGGCTCTTTCTGCTTTCTGAGCATGCTGGTGCCAGAACAGAGGCATATTGCGTGACATAAATGCCATCGCTTTTATGTGATTCTTTTCTAAAGTGTAAACAGAAGTGTCTGTGTGTGTACGCATTCACAGCAATTAACAGTTCTTTGAAATACATTTAGTCTGGGGCCCCCACAAGCATGCCAGCACACACACATACACAGCTATGTCCTTTGCACCAACTCTTCTTCCTCACACCTCTAATTACTTGCGCTTGATTCGACAAATCCTTCATTTCCTGCACCATTAGGAGCTGCATTTCAATAACATGCTTGGCAGTAACAGCCATGGCTTATAAATTATTTAAGTGTTTGTACATATTGTTTGAGTAGTTATGCAGTCAGCTAATTGACTTAATTTCTTGGCGAGGGTGGCAGCAGTCAACTCAGCGGTAAATCCAGATACCAGAATTGTATATAGATGCTTTTTGGCAGTCCAACATCATTTAATTTGGGAGGACACTGTAAAAGAAGACCTATTATGGTATTCTACATTTGCTGTTTGTATAGTATGTTACAATGGTTTTGTGCTTGAAAACTTTGTGAAAAGTTACTACACTTTAGTAAGGCAAGGCAATTTTCCTCCTTTGCCCATGACACTTTAATGACAGCATGGCATGTACTTGATCTTCTAGATGCAAAAATTTACCCCAGCTCCACTCTACCTATACTGAGCCACACCCCTGCATACTGACTCCGCCACCTTCACTGCAGTTTGACACAGGATTTTCACTACACTTTCTGTTGTTATATAGAGCAAATGTACCTTTGTGTGGGCTAACAGGAGCCTCACCATCACAACCTGTAAGTAGACCTTACTATTTGTGGAGATGATGATGTGTTATCTACAACAATTTAAGCTCTAAACCAAACAGGAGCTGCTATTGGTGTTTTACTGTGGATCTGAAAAAAAAAAAAATTCAATAATATGTACAACAGTAGATCCCCATGAAGGCTTATGTGCCCACAGTCTTGGCACGGGTTGTCCTTCTTGTGACTTTTGGTAGGTGCTAACCACTAAAAAACAAAGAAAAGCCCTGATCTATCATTTTGGTGATGCACTTTAAGCCTTGTTATCACAATTTGTCCCTTGACAGTCATTCAAGTCAATTGTGGCTAAATACATTATATCTCACCACTTGACAGGGGCCATCTTAACATGATAATCAATGTTAATGACTTCACCTGTTGTCAGGGATTAGAATATAGGTGTGTTTATAAAAAAAAAAAAAGTGCTACTTGCTTGCTGCCTGTACCTCGGCTGTGTAGTTCAGAGGTGAGTTGCCTCTCCAGGCTCTCCCTCATCTCTCGCTCTCTATACAACTCCATCTTCAGTTCTTTCCTCTCCTGTTGTACCTGTTTCTCCTGCACACGGGCATTGTCCACTGCCACTTTCAGCAGACCCTGTGCCGCCAACAAAACCCAAAACACACAATTTTAATATAAATTGCAGAATAATACTTTCTCTTGAAAAAAATTGACTCAGAAACACAGGCTGTAAATTGCAAAAACAAAACAACTTTACATTTTTAAACATTAAAATGACCAATTTTCTAATATTTAGTATGCCTTTATAATAGCTTACAGCTTTAAAAAAAACTTTTTGATTTTCAAATAAATATGTAGGGTGTTTCCATGTTTCTCTAAAACACCTCAGAAGTTGAAAGTATACAAGTAATACCCATTACACATTTAAAGTCAGTCATAAAATATCCACAGACTGTACAGATGCATCATCCCACAAGCCATTAGAACTCAACAGTGTTGTTTAACCCATGCTTAAATATGAGTCATTCCATTCACTCCAGAGCACGACCTCACTTTGTATTTATTACTTTATTATTTATTACTCTAAATTGTGCAATATTGTTAAGCATATGCATAAAAAATGGAAGCACTCTATCACAAAATTTAATGACCTGGTTCTGTGCTGTATCAAAACATGCTCATACATGCTGCAGATTTGTTGCCCAGCATCTACATTTATGTTAGCTAAACTAATATGTACACCTTAGCACACAATTTGCAATACTGTTTATCTTGTCTGTTTATGTAATGTCTTGTTACATCTTCTTTTTCTTGTACTAATATTCCTATACTTTGTCATGTACTTCTATACCTTGTTTAATGTTGCATTTTGTACAGCAGTTTTTGGAAAAAATGGTTTAATCTCACTTTGAACTTAAAAGAAGACAATAAAGAAACATTGGTAAAATAAATAAATGTGCACAAGGATATTGCTAGGTGTTTTAAGTTTGCTATTTTACAGTATAATGAACTGGTCAAAAAATATCTGGGTTCCAAAATACTACACAACTTTTTGAATATACACAAGAGGCTATTAAAAATTATTAAATTAGTTTCAACAGTAACACATGCATTTTTTGCATTTTTTTGAACAATTAAATTGGTATTATTTAACATTTATTGGCAACAATATATTAACATTTTAAATGAACATTGTTTGTTCTTAGTTAACTCTTCAAGCAGAAATTGCTCATTTTTAAACACTTGTTTATAGAAACAAGCAAAGAAAAAAACAAAAACACATTTAAAAAATTATAATAAAAAAAAATATATATATATACAGTACTGTGCAAAAGTTTTAGGCAGGTGTGGAAAAAATGCTGTAAACAAAGAATGCTTTCAGAAATATAAATAATTATTGTTTATTTTTAT
This sequence comes from Hepsetus odoe, assembly GCA_017165825.1. Taxonomy (NCBI): domain Eukaryota; kingdom Metazoa; phylum Chordata; class Actinopteri; order Characiformes; family Hepsetidae; genus Hepsetus; species Hepsetus odoe. The sequence goes on along the minus strand of CM029381.1, from coordinate 5,909,083 downwards.
CCATTTACAAAATGCAAAGTGAGCAAACGAAAGAAAAATCTAAATCAAATCAATATTGGGTGTTACTACCTTTTGCCTTCAAACAGCATCAATTCTTATGACCCCCACAGAGCCCTGATCTCAACATCATCGAGTGTGTCTGGGATTACATGAAGAGACAGAAGGATGTGAGGAAGCCTACATCCACAGAAGATCTGTGGTTAGTTTGGAACAACCTACCAGCAGAGTTCCTTCAAAAACTGTGTGCAAGTGTACCTAGAAGAATTTATGCTGTTTTGAAGGCAAAGGGTGGTCACACCAAATATTGAGTTGATTTAGATTTCTCTTTTGTTCATTCACTGCATTTTGTTGATTGATGAAAATAAATGATTAACACTTCCATTTTTTAAAGCATTCTTTGTTTGCAGCATTTTTTCCACACCTGCCTAAAACTTTTGCACAGTACTGTGTGTGTGTGTGTGTGTATATATATATATATATATAATTTAAATAAATTCAATGTAATTAAATTTAATTACAACAGGCAGTGAAAGACAATAGCAATAGTGTACCACTGTTTCTTCTTTAAACAACTCCTATTGATAATATTGGAGAGGTTTCTGCAGCCCAGATCAGCTGAATCAATCAACTGTGCAAAGCTATATTAACACTCAAGTACCTGGATGTTGGTGAGCAACGTCTCTACAGAGGAGAGGCCGTCTGCAAAAAGGAATGGAGCAGGAAAACCTGGGGGAAGAGTCTGAGTACTCAGAGGAAGCTTCTCAAAACCTGGCTTCAGTATAGGCAAGGCTAGCTGAGCTTCATCTGAATAAAGACACAAAAACACACATGCACACACACACGGAAAGCATAGTGGTGTGAACAAGAAAGGCATGACTGGAATGAATAATTAGTTTTTACATTTCTATTTTTTGTAACATTCTTTTTCTTTTCTTTCCTGTCTTTTAAATTCTATTCAAACACAAGAAGATTTTGTGAATATTTTATAGTGCATTTAGTGTTAGTAACCAGATTTCTATACACATATTCTACACATATTCTTACATTATATGCACATGCATGAAAATATCCAGTGTTACACAACAAATGTAAAAAAAAGAAAAGCCACAGAGAAATCATATGACATCAGACTTATTCTGTCCCCAGTTTTTAGGCCAGAAACAAACACAGGTACGTGCACACACAGAGAGAGAGAGAACTGTAAGTCATTTTCTGCCGCTTGTCCCAAGCAGGGTCGCGGGGGAGTGCATCCCAGCTCACACAGGGCGAAGGACGGGGGACACACCCGACAGGTTGCCAGCCCATCGCAGGGAGGAGCATGACGGGGACGGCACCTTGCTCAAGGGTACCTCAGGGCTATCTATTTGGAAGGGGTTCGAACCATGCGGCCAACGCCCTAACCACTAGGCCACCGCTGCCCCTAGTCTAGAAATAAACTCAAAATATAACTGAGAAGGGGAAAAGTTAAACCCAGTATGAAGGAGCTAAGACCCAGTGTAACCAGACCTCTGAACAGCAGTTAATTTATCTTTTCTTTTCTTCACACACACACATGCAGTAACCCATAGTAGTCCCCTCATGAGGTCCAGAGAGAGCTAATAGTAGATAGAAAGAGTTAAGGTAACTTAAAAAAAAAAAAAAAAATAGGTAGGTACAATGAAAAAGCCAAGAGAGCAAGATGGAGGAGCCCTGATCCACCCAGGCTAATCTGGCTGGGGGCTGTGCATGCTGTTGTGCTGACATGGGCCATCCAGGCCTCCCTGTATAACACAAACAGGATGGGGTGGGCCAGAGCTTGGGAAGGGGAGGGAGATTGCTGCCAGAGCTTTGGGGGGAGTTGTGATGACAGTGTATCACAGGTCACATCGATTTCCCCACCATATAACCCCACTCTCCGCCCAGCCCATTGTTCATACCCCGACCTGTCACAGCAGCCATAAATTTTCCCCTTCTCTCACCCTGAAAGGGCATTAAAGTAGGAAGAGAGAGGAATAAGAAGAAAAAGAGAGAGGGGGAATTCTTCTCCCTCCTGCTCTATGAACGGCCTGACAATGTGTGATTAAGTTTTCGGTGCCACCTGAATGTGGCTAGCAGATCAAGGTCATATGGTATGAGTGTGAAGAAGAGAGAGAGAGAGATACACTGATAGATAGATAGATAGATAGATAGATAGATAGAGAGCGAGAGAGAGAGAGAAAGAAGAAAGGGTGAGAAAAGGGATTTAAAAAAAAGGGAGACAGAGGTGTGAGGTGAACTGTACAATATCAAGGTGACAACAACAAAAATAGTTTTTGCAAATGCCAAACTTCATTTGTGTCTGTTTTCATCAGCTTTTACATACCTTTTCCCTGCCCTCAAAAACAGAAGTCAAAAACAAATGTCAGCATTAATGGCTGCCTAAAATATCACCATCACCTTTGTGTCTATGAGAACATAGACTATACAACTATAGAACATAGTTGTAGTTCTATTCTATATACTGCATGCTTGACTTACATCACTCCTCGCTGTGTAAGAAACTACAAATCCCAGGGCTGGTTTACTGGCAGAAAGGAGGTTAATGGCAGTGTACTCTTAAAAGCCCTGGCCTCCCGCTGGCCCCTGCACACCTAATTGCGAGTCCTGTTTAAACGACAGATTTATCTTGCTGCAGCTGCTGATAGCGCACACTTCAATTCATTTTATTCTGTCCGGCTGAGAGCGGGAAGAGCCCTCGGCCCATGACATTTACAAAGTGCCCCCGTTCTGTCTGCCCTCACCATAACGTGCACAAGTAATGATACAGTCTGTGTGCGTGTGTGTGTGTGTGTGCTTGGTTTCTCCAGGCAAGGGCCCTGTTACAGGAAAAGCTCCAACACTGTGGAGGCATTCTGCTTTCCATTTTTTTTTACACAACTTGCTCCCATAAAGACAGTAATACAGGTACTAGTGTGCGTGTTGGTGAGACAGAGTAAAGCCAGGCAATACAGCATCTGTTTTAAGCCTATGTGTGGAGGCAGCACCTGGTCTGCCACATAAAACCTCTTACATGTTTCACCTAAAAAGCCTCAGTAGAAAACTGCTGCTTTTTTTTCCTTTCAGAATGCAGATTGCGGACTGTTATCTTTTAAAGTACCTCAGACCAAAAGAAACACACTTACACACGCAAGCTCTCGCACACACAAAACACCCTGAGCCAAGAGTACAAAGCTTGCAAATAGATAAATAAATAAACTAATAAAATGAGAGGAAGTGCTTTTTTCTTTTAGCCCACCGTATGCACTGCATTAATTATTCATTGATTGAACCCTTTTATTTGCCCTCCCCCCTAAAAATAAAGACAATATGGTTTTTCTAGAAAAAGCTTTTCCTTCTGGTCTTAACAAAAGGATTGCGCTGGCGCTGCTATTGTGAAAGCAGCAAACCTCTTAGAGGAAAAGTGGAAAAAAAAGTAAACCTGAACACATGGAAAAGAATCACACTTATGACAGTTATGGAAGAAAATGTCAAAGATCAGGTGTGTTGAGTTGAAGCAATTTTGAGTCACATATGGACTTTCACTTTAATAGAATCTTATAATTGATATACAGAACTATGATTTTGGAAAGTGCATTTAGTGGTTTTTATTTTTCCTAAAACAAAAGGTAGAAGACAGCATTAAGTACGTAAAGATAATACTAGCAGAGATAATACTCAGAAAATGTTCACTCTAAAAGCAAGACCCAACATTTTTACTTTTCATACATATAGCTAAAGTTAGTATGATGTTCAGAAGTTTAACAGAGATAATAAATTCAGTGGGACTGTGACTATTCCAGTGAACCATATTGAGGTCACAGATGTACTCTTGTCCTCGTTGCTTTCATAGCTTTTTGAAGTTTTGTCTGTAGTATAATGCTCAGAGCCTCAAAAGATGGAGCTCTAATTCAAGATTTCAGAAAGATAAAGGGTACAGTAACCGATGCTCCACCACTTCTACCTCCCTCCCACCCTCCCTGTTTCTCTGAAGATTCTTTCCTCTAGGAGAGCTCCTGACATGATGTCAGCCATCTCAAAGAAGGTGGATCTTCCATTGGTTCCATATGGACAAACAGATGCTGGAGTGAGTGTGGAAGGATAAGAGAGACCCCACAAACCACAGTGAAGCTTCTTTGCCCTTGCCCTAACACAACATTATTTGTTGGTTTTTATTTTGTACATGTGTTTTATTTTGTACATCTCCTGAATATTCAAAGGGCTCCAATTAGGGAATAATTTAGCCCAGGCCTTCAATGTGATGCTATTGTCAGGTGCATGAAGAAACACACACAAACACACATGCACATTGCTTGTGTGCGTAGGTTTGTTTACATGAGGATTTACATATCAAGATCAAGGCTTTCCAGTAATCATCATAATTGCCAAAATAAATGTTAAAAGATGAACAACAGCCAATTATTTTGTGCTCTAGATTCAGGGCCCATAAATTGGCAGGTATTAACACTGTCAAACTAAGGCCAGTAACACTTTATAAAAGTGTAAACACTTTGCACTAAAACGATCTAAAAGTTTACTTATTGTAGCTGTTGGAATAAAAATAGACTCCCCGATTTGTCTTCTATTAAATATACAGCCACATTTTCCAGCAGCCACATTATGCATTGAATAAATAATAGTTTGTATACATTGTTTAATGTATGGCATGTGAAAATAATGCATTTGTCTTTACTGATAGTCTTTTTACTGTGTATGCTTCTTCTTGAATTTTAAGCTACATGTAATTTCACTCACTGAGGACAAACAAGTATAAGGATAATGTTGTTTCTGTTATTTAATACTGAAAGTGTACAGATCCAATTCACCTTTCTTGCTAAATGTCCTCTAATGATCTGCAGGTTTCAGCCATTGCAAAAACAGGAGAATAATTATGCAAATATGTGCCTTAGTAGCTTGAAGTGGCTGTAAAATTGTGGGTCTTTGTTGCATCCAAAAATGACAATGACAATAGCAAACCGGGAAATATTCCTTGAATATTTCTCAGTGAATTATTCTCAGAGCCATTCTTATAACAAAGCTCCTATTTTCACTCTTTTTAACATTTTCACTTTATATATATTTTGTTTAAATAGTCAGTAGCAACCTTTTTCTACAGCTGCTATAAAATTGTTATTTGATCCTTGTGTTAGTGCTCCTGCACTAACACAAGGATCAGCTAACTTGCATGTGACTACATTTCAAAGTCAGATCATTGTAAGGTGCTGTAATTGCCAAATGTTAACACGTGCCGAAGGTTTTGTGAGCTTCTAAGTAATTCTGACCCATAACATGATAAATAAGACACTATATTAAAGTCTAGATAAGAATAATATTTAAAATGTAAAGTGAAGTATGAGGGTAGGTGCCTTATGGCAGCCTTGAGGCTGCTTCTCTGCAAACTGCACTGGGACAATACATGTCTTCAAAGAAAACACAGATGGAACAACACACTGTGGCAAATTTAATAGCCATTTTTCAAGAGACAGGGAACAATGTATATTTGGGGAATTAAAGAAAATTTGCCAAGAGGGAGGGGGCAGAATTTAACCTCAATTACTTTGGCTTAAAGAGTTAAGTTAACAGATTCAGTCTACAACCAGGTATAGATGGGAGACTATATGATATTTTTATGGTTAGCGATAAACCTTAAAGTATATCAGTAGGCTCACAGGAAAAAAAATATTCAGTGAAAAAGAGAAGTGTATGGGTGTGTATGAGACAGATCTGAGGCTGACTGTTTTCACTTCCTCACTAATTCAGCTAAGGCGGAGGAAGAGAGAGAAAAGAAAGAAAGATCCACCAGCTCTATATTTATTCCCAACAAGATGGCAGCATTTGACAGCAAGCGCCAGGGGACTCCTAAAGCAGGGGGATCCAAATGTCTGAGTGGTATTTATAGTTGGGAGAAATGATCCAATCACAGTCTACTCACCAAGGAGTGCAAGACAGCAAGAAACTCCTGAAGACACACACACACACACACACACACACACACACACACACACACACACAAACCGACTGCTCTTTTTTAGGGAAAAAAGAAGGCACTACAGTAAACTAAGCCCAGATTAACCCTTAAAGATCATAATTTGTGAATGGTTCTTGTGCAAACGATGTAAAGAAAAGAAAAGAAGTAAAGCAAAGAGCTCAAGAGTGATTAATCCCAAACAAATCTTTTGGAAGTAGAGCTAATCTCTGTTGCCGGTACGGGAGGTACTCTCTCGGTGTTCACCTCTTAATCTTTCTCTTCAACTTCACATAAGCCCCGGGGTTCCATTTCCAAACAACTAAGGGCCATGGGGCCTGCATTCAGTGGATTCTTGAAGTACCAGCTACATTAAAACCAGCCGACCCCCTCCTCCCCCCTTCTGAAAAGGAAACACACAAAAGCTGGGAAGCACTTAATGAGCTAGACCAAATTGCACCAGAATGGCCCAATGTTCATTATTTAACTCCTGCCCCATGCCCAAACCAACAACAAAAATTTTTTTCATGACAATAAAAAGTGCAACAAGAAAGAGGTCATGAGAAGAAAGTGAGTAAGAGGGTGTTTATTATATTTTAACTGTCATGCTGTTGGCCTGACCACGGGCTAAACTGTGGTCGGGGTAAACCATTGGCTAATTTGGTCTAGGTAGTCTGGATTTGCAGTAACAACAAGATGGCCACATTTTTTAGGAAGGTGACAGATTGGTGGAAAAATTACCTTTAGTGAGCAAGAATTTAGCCCGACATAAAAACATATATGTTCTTGGCTCAGTATAGTAAAATTGTACATGCAACATAAAAACCTTTAAAATATCCAATAGTTTACTTAAATATTAGATTTAGTTACCCTGTTAACCTTGTTAATAACTAAACCCTGTTAATAACTGGATTATTTGATGTAGACTGATACATAAATGACCAAACTTATTTGAAAGTTACTCCTCCTTGTAAAACCACAGTGACTTAAAAACAAAGAACAAACACTACACACCTGGGAATTCCCTAAATTAAGCTAGACATGCAAGAAACTGTAAATTGAAAGAACAAATGCAGCTGTAAATAAATTAATATGTAAACAAACTACAAAAAGGGCAAGACTTGCCTTCTTGCCACTCCAACCTAAGCGCCTAATGAATATGCGGGGTTGAAATGAAGCCTAATGAGTGTTCCTTGCTGCCAATTAGCCTGTGAGCAGAGGTATGCAGAATAATAAGTGGGAAGAATACTAGGTCAACACTGTTCAGCCCCTTAACCTGAGTAAAAAAGGACTGGACTGAGGAGCTGCATGTATCTCAAGGGACACATTCAGTGGTGTCAAAACATGGCTATAGCAAGAAGGTATAAGAAGATATAGGAAGAAGAAAATGAATAAAAGGTCAAGCTATGAATGCATTGGGTTTTTATCAGAAGACAGAGTGCAGTAATCACCCTTAAGCATTGCAGATAGATGCTATACTTTTCTTCTCGTTTGCTATCAGCAAATCGAGACAAGATTATTTCAGGTAGCTAAGTGGCTCAGCAGTGTATACTCCTCTGCTTTATCAATTTTGGAATTAGCTTTGGTTTGTTTCATTATGAGAACCAGTTTAACAGTCATTTGCTGTCTAATATACTGTACATTTGCATGGCAATTATGGGATTAAGACCAAAATCTCAGTTTAAAGACTGTTTCCACAGAACCAGAGCTGAACCCAACAGCTGTCTTCAATTCACACAAATACAGCCAAACAGAAAGAGAGAGGGAGATAGGGAGCAAAGGCACTCATTTATCACCAATGTTCCCATCCAAAAAAGTCGCTATGTGGGGTGACTTTCAGCTGTACTAACCTTGCCCCAAATTTGCTAACTGTAACAGTAAACTTTCTGACTTTCCAATGTGGGGCCATTTCTTGTTGGCTTAACATCTTTTCTCGCTTGTTTTTCTGCAAGCAAAACCTTGGAAGTCTCCATTCAAAGCCCTTCTCCTCCGAGGGCCATGAGGGCTCAGCCACAGGCCATGGTTTAATTAAACTATCACAAACCCGCTTAGAACAGCAATCAACCTAATGATCAAAAAGGGAGGCTTCAAAGCCAAGCCCACAGTCCCCTCTACACATATCTGAGGGAAGCATCCTCGAATGAACACACCATAAGGCAATGGGGGAAACAAAACTCAATATGGTGGTGGGAAAAAACAAAACTAGCCTTTGTTCTGTATTTACTTTTCCCCTCATCGCTCACAACGGTTAGAGCGTTCGCGCCAAAAAAGTTGAGAGGCTAGCAGTTAGCCTATGAAACGTAGCCAAGCACTCAGTACGAGTTCCTGGCGCGGAGCAGCGGGTTTTGTTTCTTTCCGTTGGTTTAAGTAGGGGGAGGGAGAGTTTCTTTGCATTTGTTTTGACTGATTTACCGGTTCGCTTATCTCAAAGGGTGAAACAATGGCGCACATTTCTATCAGAAATCATTACAGGCCATTTCAAATCATTTCCGCACAGCTAACATCATAATGGCGGAGGGAAACATTGATTGTAACCAGACGCCACGTATCAGCTTGGTGGAAAACTGGACGAGGCAAATACAGCAAATAACACTTCACAGTCTCTCTCTCTCTCTCTCTCTCTCTCTCTCTCTCTCTCCCTCCCTCCCTCCTGCAAGTACTCCTGCAACCACTTGCACACCGCATCAACTTAAGCCACACACATTATCAAACAAACCAAACCAGAAACACTTGACTTCACTCCAAATGGAAAATAAGATGCAGTCATGACTTTTAGCGAGTAACATTAAAAAAATATGGTTGCCAGATCTCCATCCGGGCACAAACACCCACAAGCTTAATTAGAGGAGTGAAAAGGTCACAGGCAGGGCTAACTGTTCCTTTTAAAATATTCTGGACTTTTTTTCTTCATCATTTGTGAACCTGCTGGTAGAGCTACCGTTTACATAGACCTACTGTCCATCTGTGTTAGTGCCATTTCCTGAGTAATTCACACAGCCCAGATGTTTCTCTCTCTCTCTCTCTCTCTCGCTCTCTCTCTCTCTCTCTCTCTCTCTCTCACAAAACAGTGTTTAAAATTCACTGGCTCTTTCATGCCTAATGAACTCAGAAAACATACTTGTTTTATGTTTTCACACAACACCTCAGGCCTCTGTTAGCTACAGTTAAGATGACCACAAGTCTAGACAGCCCCTTGACTTTTTTTTATAAAGAAACGACAAGACTGAAAAATGTATGATTCAAGTAGTGAAAGTTCTTGCTTTCTCGTTTTTAACACAGACTTTTTTTCAGAATAAAATAATATTAAGAAAGCAAAGCAAAGCATGGTGTTTTAGACTACTTTACATTTTGTATGGGGTTAAATGCAGGAAAAGGCTTGGTTGGTATCAAAATTTTATTAAAGCGATAAAAGTCTGTGAAGTCATGTGTTTCACTTCTAGTTGTCTAAGAATTTAGGATAACTTGAAAGAGTTACATTCTCTTTAGCAAGGCAGAGACAGGAAACTGATTGTTGGACTTGTATATGATGTGAAATGACACACACAACCAAGTCTTTCAAAAATTAAATCAGTGCTCTCTCGCTCTCGCTCACAGAAGCAAAAGAAAAGAAAGGGGAAAGACCTTGCCTGCAGCGAGCACAGCTTCAGTTAGCACTCAAACTGTAGTGTGTGCGTCTGTGAGTGTGTGTGTGTGTGTGTGTGTGTGTGTGTAAGAGAGAGAGAGAGAGAGAGAGAGAGAGAGAGAGAGACAGAGGTTGATTTATGGAGAGGTAGAGAGGGGGTACACTTGCTGGTGTCCCGCTGAAACAAGGTGCTCCTGGCCTCAGGCTTGCCCATTTATCACCATGTACCCCCATGTCACTTTGTTTATCATCGCCAACACACACATACCCATGTACGTGCACACACACATTGGACAAACCGTGTTTAAAATTTACAGGTCTTTTTGTGAGGATGCAGTCTAATGAACTTGGGTGACACTTTTTAAAAGTTAGACAGTCAAACAACACCATCACTAATGTGAAATGTGGAGTGCACCATTAAATATATCAATGATTCATCAACAAACAGCGAATCCACATTAGAGTCACAGCAGTTAGAGCACTGCAGCCCAGCTTTAGCGAATCCTTTCAGGTGTTACACAATCTGCCACTATTTGTGTGTGTGTGTGTGTGTGTGTGTGTGTGTGTGTGTGTGTGTGTGTGTGTGTGTGTGTGTGTGTGTGTGTGTGCGTGTACAGGGTGGTAAATTTAAAGTACTACAAGCTGTCCCTTCAGGTTATTTGGGAAACATCTAAAGTAAAAAACAAATACATATATAAAGATATACAGTACTGTGCAAAACTTAAATTCTATATATATACACAGTACTGTGCAAAAGTTTTAGGCAGGTGTGGAAAAAATGCTGTAAACAAAGAATGCTTTCAAAAATGGAAGTGTTAATCATTTATTTTCAACAATCAACAAAATGCAGTGAATGAACAAAAGAGAAATCTAAATGAAATCAATATTTGGTGTGACCACCCTTTGCCTTCAAAACAGCATCAATTCTTCTAGGTACACTTGCACAAAGTTTTTGAAGGAACTCGGCTGGTAGGTTGTTCCAAACATCTTGGAGAACTAACCACAGATTTTCTGTGGATGTAGGCTTCCTCACATCCTTCTGTCTCTTCATGTAATCCCAGACACACTAAATGATGTTGAGATCAGTGCTCTGTGGGGGCCATAAGAATTGATGCTGGTTTGAAGGCAAAAGGTAGTAACACCAAATATTGATTTGATTTAGATTTTTCTTTTGTTCGTTCACTTTGCATTTTGTAAATTGATAAAAAGAAACAATCATTATTTATATTTCTGAAAGCATTCTTTGTTTACACTATTTTTTCCACATCTGCCTAAAACCTTTGCACAGTACTGTATATATAATTCTGTCTGTGTGTGTATGTATGTGTGTGTGTGTGTGTGTGTGTGTGTGTGTGTGTGTCTGTGTCTGTGTGTTTATGAGCGTGTGTGTGTGCATTTCCCAATTTGTCTTAATAATAATGCTTAACAAAAATACATCAGAAAACAAATATCAGAAAGACAACTTTGTTTAAAAACAAACTGAGCAGAAAGTTATTGAGGTAAAGCTTAAGACTAAACTTAGGTGTAGTGTTGCAGTATCACATGAGTCAGTTGTGTGTTTGCGTGTGTGCATGTACGTGTGGGTGTGTGTGTGTGTGTGTGTGTGTGTGTGCGTGCGTGCGTGCGTATGTGTGTGTGTGCACGTTAGTGGCCCGCAGCCACTGACCTACATCCCAAGCTACCCCTTAAAGTTCTCCTTTATTTTTTAATTCTTGTAGTAAAGAGCATCACAGCATTCCATACCAAACAACAAACCAGTGTGTATTTGTGTGTGCATCTGTGATCATTTGGGGCGGATTCTTTTCCAGACACATTAATAAAATATGGTCATAGGCCAGGTGCACATTGATTCTCTTTAAGAGTGCCTGGGGGCATCTTTGCTTCATCTCCTCCCAGTTTTGCACACTGTGAGTTGGAAGCTACCATCTGCTGCGCGCACACACACACACACACACACACACACACACACACACACACACACACACAGACATTCACACACCTGCATTGAATAAGCAACTTGCTTACTAGCAACTATGGCCACATGCACTTTAACATCCAAAGAAACAAAAAAAAAGGAAATCAGGAACCCCCCCAAGATAAGATAAAGATAAATCGGCCAGTTTTTCGTCATAGAAACACACTCCATACACACCAGGCATCATAAATAAGAATTTCATACATGTTCAATTAAGCTCCTAATTAAGTCATTAATTAAAAGAGATCAGCCATGACGCTGATATATGGTCAGTGAAAGTGTGAGAGTGTAAATTTAACTAACGAGCTTCTGCCTCTTAGTAATGCTTTTCTGTTGACAGATGACGACACTGTTCTCTTAGCTGAAAACTGAGTATGGCACCATGTACCACCGACTAAGCCATAGATAATCAATCAGTGATCATGCAGTGCTACGGTCCAGTAAAAATCAAGTGAAACCACTCAATCTGTCTGCCTTACACACATGCGAACACACACACATTAGCAAAGTGTACTGTACTGCACCTGTCAATCATGTCAATGCAATGATAATTTATATAAAATTTAGAATTTTCACACACACAAACATTCTCTTACCTTTCTCTTTGATTATCTTCTTCATGTTAATGTCAGTCTCTCTGTCTGCAATCTCTCCATCAGTTGAATTCAACACTGCAAACATAGGCTTAGAGTAAGCATGTGTAACATAAGAGTGTATGGTGTGTGGGGAATTATTTGTATGCAACATGATCAGAATAGTTAAGATGAAGAAATATAAGATAAAGAAATAAGTGACCCAAACTGACAAAATGGAACTTGCGTGTGTATGTGTGTGTGTGCTCACCCAGACGCTCAGGGCTCTGTGGGTGTGGATTCGGGGAGCTAGATACACTACTGCTGACATGAGAAGATGGCTGCGAGCCGGGGCGAGGAGCCTCCTCCAGAGAAGGAGCTGGAGATGGACTGTCTTGTACACACTCCTGGCAAACAGACAGGAAGATGTAATGTCACAAACTAAATTGAAATCAATTCAACAAAGTAAAGATGTAGAAAGTAGAGATGCATAGAGGATGTTCATCCTGTTGTTATCATATGGAGATATGTTTACAAAGCATGTATATTTAAAGGATTATTTCCTTTAAACTCTTAAGGTGAATTCCTCTGCTTATTAGAACATTTAGACTATAGTCTTATAATGCCTAAGTGCTTTTCTTTGACTATAGACTGAAGAAATACACCTTTTCAGTTCAAAAAGCAGCATGTTAACAAACGGCTTTGGAAGCTGAGAAGAAGCTAGAGGTTTATAATTTCCTATTTTTCCGGTTTCTCTAAAAGTCTCTATCAAATTCTATGTGGACTAATTTCTGTTCATTTCTCTTCTCTGTATTAAAACTACAGCTCATGTAATTGCTGAAAGTCCCCAGCATTTTGTAAAGCTGCAGTTGCTCCCCTGTTAGATCTGCAATACGCAATATACTGTGGATTTACATGCATTTGAAGAAAAGTGTTTTAGATGTGATAATGGACTGTGTCCATATACTTGTGTGCAAGTGATGAAAGAGTGAGAAGAGTATCTGTGTATAAATACTGTGAATCCTACACAGGTTCATTCTGAACATGAGTCTGTTTGCCGGCACTACCTTAATGACTGACGCTCCTGCTCTAGAGAGTGGGCTATGCATCTGTGCGGCTGCTGCCATGTTGGCGATAGTGTTTAGGTGGTTCATCTGGTTCATTGCCATGGCCACAGATGCAGGCGGCAGACTGACAGGCAGCAGGGGGTGGGGCATCATCATGAAGGGTAAGTCCAGGCCTGAAAGAAAGATATAGGGGCTAATTTCTTCATACAGAGAAAGTTCATGCAAAATGGTTTATCACAATCAGTAAAAATAAAAATGTGTACAACAAACTTAAAATAAGAAAGGGGAAAATAATGAGTGAATGAACAATGAGCAGTGACTGAACAGTGAAAAAGAGTCTGAATAGGATTAAAGGGCCAAGAGGAACCCCAAGTGAAGTTGAAGGAATTTGCTGGACAGGGCGATGGCAACAGTGACTCACGATTGGCCAGGAGATGGCTCTGCTGTAGTGAGCTGAGGTGAGAGCTGGATAGGCTGTGCTGCGTGGAAAGGCCAGCATGGGCTAAGCCATGCTGGATGCCAGAGGAGGGTGGGGACTGCAGTTTTTCCTTATCCCAGGACGACTCACTGCCACCTGGGATCAACGAGGAGACAGGCCAAGGACAGAGATTGACAGATTTTAGAGCTGATAACTAAACAACAGGTCCAACTCAGCAGTTTGTTATTATAAACTCAGCAGTTTGTTATTATTGGAAACTCCCTTCATATGGTCATTCACGAGACATCCCTTCATTTTTTTGCCTGCAATTAAATATTCTATTTACAATAACATAAGTAAAATATCTGCACCATGAAAAGTTGATCTTAGATAAGGGCACTGCATCACATTCACCCTTACAGCCTATTGCCTCCATAGAATAAAACATTAAAGCATTAATACTTTCACCAATCAATTCAGCTTTCAACCACTAACATTCATAAATAAATAAATGAAATACAGCTAAGCAGCTGGTTGTTGGACAATGTAAAAAGAGTTAAGATAAACTAGTTGAGAGGCGAGAGAGAAGAGGCAAAGCTGAAATGAGGAAATCATTGTCTAATTCTGCTTAATAAGCAATGGAGGTCCTACGAGTGATCCAGCAGATGGTGTTTTTGCAACAGATTGCAGTGAGTGATTCTTTTAATAATAATGCGAATTAAATTCTTCCTCTGTAGAATGCTGGGAGCTGTTCATTGGGGAGCCCTTGGAATGAGTGAGAGAAAACAGACAGATAAGGTAATGGTTGAGCTCAAGCACCTGAGGCCATGTGTGTGTTTGTGTGTGTAGGTGTGGGAGGGTGTATTTACCGCTTGTGTGATGCACAAGGTGTATGCTTTTGAGTTTTTTCAGAAGTTTGGAAATTGTTACTGGGGTGTGATCATGAAGAATAAATTAAGATAATTATTATTAAATAGATTAATAATGAACAAAAACTCATGAAGCTTACAGTGCACACGTCATTGTATTTAATAAAGAATACACTCATCATATTGCCAAAAATAAGATGTTACAATTTATGCAAAAATCCTGGCAGTACAGTCAACCATAACTACCTTTCTTTGTAAAACATTTCCTAGTTTTAGACTTTGTAGATATATGCTGGCTTTCTTTTGTGCTATTCTACTGTGTCATTTGGTATACTACAGTAGAGAGAGGAGCTCACTTTTTTTGGTCAATATTTTCCATTGTTCAGTAAGAAAAAAACAGCTCTGTTTTAAAAAGTTTTAAAAAGTGAGAGAGTGGCAACAAACTTGCAGGCAATTCAGAATGTAGTGTGTGTGTGTGTGTGTGTGTGTGTTTCTGAGAAGAAGAAAAGTGTTTGCACTGCAACTTCCACTTGACCTTTCCATGCTCTTGTCAAATGTAATCATAATTAACATAAATATAAAGTAATCATAAGTGCTGAACTTCAGCAGTTTAGCCTACGACATGGTGGCGATGCTATTGTGTATGCATGCGAGTTTGTGTGTGCGTCCATGTGTGCAAGTGCATGTGTTTCCTTCCATTTGAATTTAACACAGAGACCCTTTATAATGTCTCGATTTGCCAAAAGATGTACAAAATATTCACACTACTAAATCATCTCTCTTTCCTTTTATTGCCGAACCAGTAAGTCTCTGGTTTGACCCCTGCGACGGGCTAACGGCTGTGGAAGTTGGACGTGTGAGTGTGAGCATGTGTGAGATGCAGTATATCACAGTGAGTGAGGAGTTCAACTATCCACGGCTCTGGTGCTGATGGCCCATTTGGGCTTGGTCCAAGAGCTCCTCTAGTCTTGGCTGCTAGAGTAATTAGCCTAAAAGTGGTGCCAGCCAGGGAAACGTGTGTGTGTAAGTGTGTGTATGTGCACACGTGCATGCTTGTGTGCGGACGTGTGTATCTGCACCCTGCCCAGCTGTCAGTCATGCTTTAAGAATATGTCCATCACCATAGTGCTCCTTAGCCACACACTGACAGAGCTGGTTAACAGCATCCTTTTTAAAAAGACCCGCGTAATTACACCAAGCATGCATGCACATGCACATACACAATCACAAACAGACTTTATCACACACCTTGTCTAAATTCCCATTTAGACAAGAACTGCTATGATTATTTTAGTACTAGATTACTAGATTACTAGATTTTTAAAAAGTACTTTTATTTTACTTTCATAATAACATTTTTTTGGAATGTCAGAAAGGTATTGCATTAATTCACTTTTAATAATTAGTCTTTAAAAATCAGTCAATGAGTTTTCTTAACAATTAGCAATTACTCAGTAACCAATGTAATACAAAGCGCCACTCCTAATACAAACTTTCATCTTCTGTATTACTAAATCAGGCATTAATTAGAAATTTGTGCCCCTTTTACTGCAGTAACAGCCTCTACATTTCTAGGAAGACCATACTGTAGATGCTGAGACATTACTGTAAGAATTTAGCCACACTTGTCTGTCCTCTCTCTAGTTGTAGCTTGGCACTGGCCATGGTGAAGCTAAATACATGTGCAGCTACTTCTGAGCATCCCTTTTTATTGGCAAAGCATTTCTCATGAGATAATACCAAGTGTGCCCAACTGACTACAATTCAGAAGTTATAATAGACATCTGGATACTTTGAGACATATAGCTCCATGTCTAAACATCTCACTAAACAGCTCTTACTGCTCCCCTTATTATCAACCTTGGAAAGATAATATCTTAAAAAAGCAGAAAGGTTCTCGAGACATGGAGCTTCTGAAGGTATGTGGTACAAAGGCTTCAAATACATCACTTCTCTCTCTAGAGCAACACCTCCAAAGATTCCATGACTAAATAAATTACTAAATAAACCAACAGAAATGGTCCAAAATTACTTTAAATAATATATTACTCAATGTACACAAAATTATGTTTTACTTTCTCCTATAAGGTTGTATTTTTATAATTGTGAGCATATGTATGTATGTACAGGAGAAAGGAACAAAAGGGTAATTTAGCAAGTTTCCCTCCCTTTGCTCTTGAGTGTTTCTTTGGCCTGTCAGCCCCACCATCTGCCATGTATTCCAGTCCTCACCTACAGTCTCATCCTCCTGTTTCCTGGAGATACAAGAGCATGTGTGAGGACAGACTATGTGAATAATCCAATGCTAGCTCAGCCATTAGGAGTTCACCACTGTGGTGTTCTATGGAAGCTTTTTAAACACCAAATGGAAATAATCAATAAGAAAGGGAGGGATTTAAGCAAAGTCTCCTTAGCTTTGATCAAAAGGATAAACAAATAAACCGAAGCATCTTTTGGGTGGTTTGTTGCTTTCGTGCCACAAAAGTTAGATATTTAATGTTTTGTTTGAGCTAGCAATGTGTTCAGGGTCTTTGGGCTTCCTTTGGAGTGGCTGTCTGTGTTGATGTTTAGCTGGCCCACCATGTTTATGAGCAAAAGGGCTGTAAACACTGAGTGAATGCATGTTTATCCCACCAGATATCTCAGGACAGTGAAAGTCAAAGCAAAGTGCACATTTCTTTCACAGCAAACAAAAGACGGGGTTCACGTTCTCACACAAAAAGGCCCTGGATGACCTGTGTCAAAAAAGCTGATTTACTAATTCTCATGGCTGAAGTGGACAGCGAACAATGTACTATACAAACACACACTTTGTAACTCCAGTAATCTGACCATTTTATATGTTTAAGTGAAAGACGTTGATGGTGTAGGCCTTTGAACAATACAATTTGCCACTGTTGTGCTTGGTAAAAGTGGATATATAACTCTATAACTCTATATATCATAACTTAAATCTAAGTTAAACATTAGATCTAAATTCAGATGTCACATGCATTAAAATAACTGTTTCAGGAACTGTTCTGATCTTAATAAGCAATAAAACTGTGATTTCTCATAAATCCATAGCTGCATGTTGAAACTATGTTAGTATTATTAATACTAACTTTAGTACATCTGAAACATACTATTTCAAAGAGCTCATTTCAAGCAGACCACCATCATCAAAGGAGCCACATAGGTTCCCTGCAAAGAGGAACAAGGAACATGGCCTTGCTTTGGTTCCACCACGTCTATTTAAAGCTAAACATACTGTGAGACACACACACACGCATTCATTAATATTGTTACACCGATAAACCGTAATACACACACACAAACACACACTGTCCGGGAGCGCATTAACAGCTTGTAGCGGGTGCGGGTGGAGGACGGCACGCTGGCACTCTGTTTGTCATATTTCTTGTGGGCCTCGCCATCTGCCGGGGTGGCATTTTCATGGCTGTTTACCCTGACTCCCGCCAAGGAATCATCTGCCGCCGCATAATGCCACCCCGCAAAAAAGGAAAAAAGAGGGGAGGATTAAGTTGGTAATGCAACTGAGACTATTGCTAATTTGGTGTAATTGGGAAGAAATGAAGATAAATGAGGGCGAGGGATGGAGAGGCAATCAGTATGGCAGGCACTACAGCTGTGCTTTTGGCCAATACTACCCCCCTTGTTCCTCCTGTTCTGCAACCCTCTAACCACCCCCCCCCCACCCCCCTCAACAAGGTATGGGAAAATCCAAGTTAATGACAAATATGCTTAGCTAACACCAGCATGAGAATGGTTGTGTTGTGGATTATTCTTGTAGCTGTTGTTTTCAGTGGCCTTGGGCTCTGGTTACAAATGTTATTCATATGAAAGAGAATGGTCAAGCAAATCCTTCAAGCTTATTATTGGCAAATATGAACAATTGAGTACACATTGGTCACTCTGTGGTTTAACAAACAAAAAGAATCCTTTGAGAAGATTCCATTGGAAGCCTGAAGAAATATTCCTCAACAATACATTAAATAATACAAGAAAGTCTGTCTCTTTAGCAAAATGTAAAAATTAAAGAGTGGATCAAGACTTTTTATGCTTACAATAATTAAAATATTAGTTGACTTCTATGTGTGCTACTGAAACTTTGTCAACTTTGTCAACTTATGGCACCAGTGCTAAATAACCATAGAATTGTCATTTAAAACTGTGTGTAGTTTAGTGGCTATATGGGATGCCCCCCATGCCCCTGAATCCCTTTACATTCCAGACACTCTTCTGGCTACCATCCACTATCAACTCCTTATCCACTTCATATTCATCTCTCCTAAGGAGAACACCCTTCATGGCCATACATCAGCTTCAGCTTCCATGGTGATCCGCATGGGTCTCTGTGCAGTTCCACTGCATGTGATCTCCTCACAGTGCCAAATATGATACAGACAAGCTACTTCAACTGCAACCTGTACTAAAATGGTGGACACTGCATGGTGCTTAAGGAATTTGTACACTGAACATATTGCATTGGAGTCATTTGTATGCCAAATACCCTAAAATCCATTACCAGCACATTTCCTACAGTAATCAAGCATGCAGTAATGAAGCTGGCAAGCACTCTGACAAGACTAACTACTCTCCTGTTTCATGTTGCATCTAATGCAATACATTGCATCTAATCTTTAAAGCCAGGTCTCGTCCAGTTGGACAGATTTAAAAAAGAGCAACTGTTATAAAATTAAATAAACTGCGTTAAGTGTAAACAGCTCTCTGAATGAGATGCAATAGATTAGGATGCACTGAAGCATGTGTACACATACATGTGTACACCACATCCAAGGCCGAGTATAAGCTTGGGGTTCTGGGTGTGAAAAACCTATTTACATGCAATAACAAAATAATAATGAAGACACATCAGGGAGGGGAAAGAAAAAAAAACATTGAAATCATCAGTCATTAATTCTCTCCCAGAATAATAAGAGAACAATCCACGAGAGGCCCAACACAAAAATGCTTGAATTGAAAGTGAAAATGATTAAAGAGCTCTCTTAATGAAGTGTTAATTGCTGTGAGGAGTCAGATAAAAACTGGAGGAGAGGAGCTGCTCTGACAGGAGAGAATAATGCAGCACAGTTCTGTGCTCACACCACAGAAACACTGGGTGGGAAAATGTCACGCCAGGTTGGACCACAAGGACGTTAAGACCCTACAAGTAAATCTATTCATTTTAACTAGGCCATTTTTACAAAAAAAGTGATTTAACATGGACCAAGGACACAACCAGAGTACTCTCTAGAAGCAAGAGGTTGAGGGAGCAAGCAAGATCCAAGATCCACTCAATCTTAAGCCATCTATTCAGCAATCATATTGAAAAAAAACCAGCACAGGCAGGGGTGCCATAAGATGTGCTGGTTTGGATTTGTTTTACATCACAGCAAGAGTTTGAAAAGTGTTTATTTGAGGTGTTTATGAACAAATTCCACTAACGACAACATGTTCAGCATGGAAAATGCAAATTTCCCACTGTGTTTATTGCTATACCACACAATCACACAGGAAAAGTGAAAAGGGGAATAACAATACCTTTGCTTTCATACTACACACCTACTGAACAAAAATGAATATTATAATCAAAGTGAACTTAGAAATAAGGAAAGCTGTCCATAAAAAGAGACAAGGGAATGGTTACTTGTTAGTATTTATCACAAACATGTTTCAAGACATCTCAAAGGGACCAAAAAGGGTAAGGAAAAATATCATGATTTTTTTGTATCCCCACTGCTTTGGTAAATACCTTGCTGCTTAGGCCATTGCCTCTCAATTACCTCCATCATATTTAGACATCCACCTCCAGCTGAATATTCAACATCTCATCAGCCTCTCTAAATTGTGTTTTATATTGTGTTCCTCCTGGGCCTTTTGTGTTGCCTAAGATGGCACAGTCTTTCACTTACCCTTATCAGAGAGACACATTAATGGCCATCAGAGGACTCTGTTCTCTTTGAGCGTTTTACGGTGCCTCGCCTTTGATCATAAGTAGTGCTCGCTTCACAGAGAGCCTGAGAAGATGTCTCTTTGATATCACCTTGCGTTTACATATCAATGAGTGGCACCGAAGATGGAGGTTCTTTATCTCTGTCTTCTCAATACTTCTATTCTGCTTTATCAGTGTCATACTTTGGAGACACATGGCCTGTGAACCCAAAAAAATCTGCAAAAGTTAGGGAAATAAAAATCACAAAATGTACAAGATTTAGAAAAAAATCTTGCACTGTGATGGCTTGCAGAGATTTGGTCAGGTGTTTACCGTAACCTCGACAGACCGCAGCTCATTTGGCTGGGTTAGGAGTACGCTGCATCTTTATGAGCTTTCATTAGACATCATTTTGAGGCTCATTTGAAATCAATCCCCCTTCGGACCCTCGCAGCAGCTCCAATGTCAGGCAAATGAAAAATGAGGTGGGGCATGGGGCTCCGGATGGACCCCCCATCCGTCCTGCTTGGCCCGGTCCGTTAATACAGTATCATCTGGTCAAATGGGCACGCAATTCCCACATCTCATTACCGACAGGAACTGTGGGTCATTATGCGGGATGGATTCCCATTAGCCGGACCGAAGGTTTAAGACTAAATACAGAAGCTTTGGATAGACACAGCTGTAAACAGGCCACTTTGTTCCCCTTACACCTCAAATAAGTTCCCACAGTCATGAATATGACAGAAAGAGGCTTCTAAAAGACTTCTTTTAGTATTCATGCTCTGTTGGAGACTCAATATGGTATTCAATGAAGCAAATGTCCATATTGACCCATGGCTGTGACGCCTTAGCCTTGACAAGTGTCTTCTTCAAGGTCAACATGCAGGGCTAAGGAACTGCAAAGTGTGTGTGTGTTAAATGCACGCAGGCTGAAGTTCAATATTCACTGACACTAGCTCAAAAAATGGCTTTGAAGTCAATTGATGCTGCAGTTGCTGTTCAAACAAATCATGATGGTCCATATGCAGCCTCAGCATGGGCCAGAAAGATGATTTATGAAATTTCAGATCCTAATAATTAAAAAATTGAGAAAATTTTAGACATAGGACAAGGAGTAAGGAAGATTTCTGATGTATCAATGTGACATTGTGCCACAGCAGCTCAGCAAGCGTGGTCACAGTATCTAACCTACACCTAATACACTCACAAATGAACAAAGCTTGGAAAAGCCCTTACTTGGATTTAATCCAAAACAAAACAACTTTTGGAAAACAACACAAAATTTAACAAAGTTTCACAGGTGTATTGTAGGACACAAGCATATGATTAACATCTTATCATACTTTGTGGCATGTATAAAAATTCTGAGCAGGGTCAGTTGACCTTGATATTGGATCAAAGGAAAAGACAACAGAAAAGAAATAAGAGGGTTCATTACTGGGACACAGAGGGCAGAAGACACTAAGATTGCCCAACTTACTAGTGTTATAGAAAGAATAATGACTAAATTTGCAGTGATGTCTAAACTTGCAAAATAAAGAAGCAACAGAACCATTTTTGTTTTAATGTTTATGTGCTGCTACTCAGTCATGTTTTAATATACAGTACTGTGCAAATGTTTTAGGCAGGTGTGAAAAAATGCTGTAAACAAAGAATTCTTTCAGAAATATAAATAATGATAGTTTATTTTTATCAATTTACAAAATGCAAAGTTAGCAAACGAAAGAAAAATCTAAATCAAATCAATATTTGGTGTTACTACCTTTTGCCTTCAAACCAGCATCAATTCTTATAGGTACACTTGCACAAAGTCAGGGATTTTGTAGGATTATAGTCAGGTGTATGATCAACCAGTTTTGCCAAACAGGTGCTGATGATCACCAGTGTCACCGAAGGATGAAACACAGTTATGTTTGGAAAACCTACCAGCCCAGTTCCTTCAAAAACTGTGTGCAAGTGTACCTAGAAGAACTGATTCTGTTTTGAAGGCAAAGGGTGGTCACACCAAATATTCATTTGATTTAGATTTCTCTTTTGTTCATTCACTGCATTTTGTTGATTGATGAAAATAAATGATTAACACTTCCATTTTTTAAAGCATTCTTTGTTTATAGCATTTTTTCACACCTACCTAAAACGTTTGCACAGTACTGTATGTGTTAGCAAGAGAGCAAAAGGAACAGTGGTTTTATCACTATTTCTAATTTTATTAGTCATTCAAATGGTTTTGGTATTTGGTTGTAGTCTATTTTTTTTTTACTTTTTTTTGTTGTTGTTTTTCTCTCGTTTGGCCAGAATAACCACAGGATATGCCATATGTTTTTGACTTCGCGTTCCTCACAGAGGCCATTGTGGATCATTTCTGTGGATCCCTTGCTGAAGTTTTAATGTACCAAAAGACAAAACTGTGGGCTACAGGGCATAACCCCCTCACTAGAATAACATATGCGCATTTGAAAATGACTTGATAGAATACTATCTGTAAAAGTAAAAGAACAGTGTTCTGGCTTGAAAAATCAAGTGTATTTTTACCTTTGTTGCCCATGTATGCAATCTAGTAAAAGCTACTGTCAAATGTTGACACTGAAAAACATGGTCTATTGGATGTAGACAACAAATCATTGTTGCTAAATATTTAAGGGGGTGGCAAAATTACAGTGCTGATATACTTCAGGAAAACACTAATAGATTAACAAAGAAGAAGGAGAACATTTTCAATAAAAATTCAATGATGTGTTTAAAAAGTCCATTTATTATAATACATAACAACCCAGTGCAGTTAATCCCTTAGCCAAGCTTTGGTCTAGGCTCTTAAGGTGAATCAGTCACACATAATCTGCTCCAGTGGTTGAAAAATGATACAGTCCACCCCCTGGCCACAAGATCAACACAGACTCTCCTCTTCTCGATATGGTCAATATTATAGAAAACAAAAGACTAGAGAAGATCAGGTGACAACATTTATAGACATTCAGAGGAGTGAGAAGAGTCTCTAGTTACAATGGCATAATGGGAACGGATGGAAGGGGCGTGTATGGGGGACCTCAAATGAAGCAGAAAAATATATGTATAGTAAGAAAAAGATGAGAAGGGAGAGAGAGAGAGGGAGAGAATCAAGTCTGATGAAACAGGCTGCATGATGGCAGCACTAGGATGGTCTCATCAGATTAAAGAAGAATGACACTTGCACTCTGATGAGCAAAGCACTTGAAAGAAAAGAGTGAAGTAGAAATCAAAGGAGAGGTGAGAGACAGGGAGAAAAAAGGAACAAAAGTGCTGACCGCTTTGCTAGTTAGGGATCTGCGAAGGGCAGGCAAGCGCCTCCAACACACACACACACACACACACACACACACACACACACACACACACACTGCTACAAGCCCACGTTCTCTTTGCTCTCTCGCTCAACGCTCCCCCACAACCTCTAGCTACCACTATTCTGCCACCCCTCACTCTCTCTCTTTCTCTGTCTCTCTCTTTTTTTCTTTGCTCTCTCCACCCACACCTGGTTTTTGCTAACTCGGCAAATCACGTGGCTGACAGATTCTAGGGCCTGTTTAAATAATGCATGGCATTTCTCTTTTAACTTGTCAGTCGCTCCAGCAAAAAATATATCAGTTCTTCTCTGATGTCATTTGTGACGGTGATTCTCCCTGACAGTTCTCCATTAGACCAATGAGCCCTCTTTTTTTGCTCAGCTATTCTTCTGCTGCTGCTCCGACGAGAAACACATGTTCCTTCTTCTCTGGTTTTTCCCCGTTTTCCTCTTTTTTCATGTTAACAGGTTTTTTGAAGATGTATTTATATTTAAAGACACCATTTCGCAGGAGCCCCCCCACAGCTCTTCAGCCGCCTTGGCCGGAGCGACCCTGCTAGTGTAAACATTGCTCCATCTATCTCTTTCTCTCTACCTCTTCAACCATGTTGTCGCTTACAGCTTACAGCTGTCATTGAACTTTCTATACTACACTTTATGCAGCTTCACAGAATTGCAGAAAAGGAAAAATCTGATTTATTCTGTGCCAAAGTAGTAGCTTGATTGGTCAGTGAGGGACGGGGGAGACATCAAGCTATAAAGAGAAAAAAATCAAACGCCAATCTTGTCCCTGTGGTACCGCTCCAAATAAAAATAAAAAAATCTCACCAGCATGCAAGTCTTTTCCGCTTTTTTGTTGCCTTACGTATGTTCTCTCAAGGAGAGGTGAGGGTCATCATTTGAGGGAGATAGAGCACGAGTGAAAGAGATTGAAATTGAGCCTATCTTCACTCAGTGGCTGCTGCAGATATCTTGGGCTTTTTGTGGTGCAATCCACATGGAGTGGTATTGTATGTGTGTGTGTGTGTGTTGGGGGTGAACACAGATTATCCAGATCTCTTTGATGTTCTCCTCAGAAAAAAAGAGAAAAAGAAAAAAAAACAGATTGCCACCAAGAGAAAGCGCAAAAGGAGGCAAAAACATGGCAGGAACGTGAATGGGAACAAAAAAGGGGAGAAGTATGAAAGTGTGTCTAGAAAGAACAGAGACATCAGAGCTCTGCAGCTGTCGTTGGGGGGAGCACCATCCTGGCAAAGGGTGAGAGAGAGAGAGAGAGCAAAAGGCAGAGGTTAAAGCTGGCTGCAGAGCTTTAGAGGCTGTTTGTTTAACTTGAGAAGCACAAGGACGCTAGATCAGATTCCAACCAGCACACCCCCCTGCACAGCACACACACACATGCACTTACAGCCCACCTTTCAACTTCGAAACAAAGTTCACTAACTGCTGACCGAAGATCTGACAAGTAAGATTTGCTTTTCAAGGATCTGCAGGAACGTTGCTCAGTAGTCCAGACACTTGTATGCAATTACAATTACTCATCACAACCAGGGCCACTCTGGTATGATGATTAGCTGATAATATCAAAAATTTATATTTAGTGCTATTACTCAAACCTCCAATATGAGGAAAATAAGATCACATATTGTTGTAAATATTAGCCTAGAAAAACTAGAATGCTGAGCTGAATTCACTTTGTGAAGCTCACACCTGCTAGCAGTGATGGGTTTGCCTATAAACTAAGAAACTTTAGCACAAAAATGATTGCTTATGGTTGTTTTCAAATGATTACGATTATTTATTTGGTGATATTATATTTGTGCTCTGTCACCCAAACGCTATAAAGGAAATAGCAAAGAACAGTTAATAAAATGTCCCTCACACAGGTAAGATTTACCTGACCCCAACAAATAACACTACCTAAAACTGTATAGCAAGCTTGCCTTTAGGCCTCTGAGATCTCAAAACCTGTCTGAGGCAGTAGGTAAACAAAGCTTTTCCTTAACACAGAGTTAGGACTGATTACACTTCACACGCAATTCACATACACACACAAACACACATACATACACACACAAACAAATGGACACTCACATAATACATCATATTGCACTCCCATGCTTACTGTGTTTCACACTCCAGCACCTCCAGACACACACAACGCTGACATCCGCAAACAGGGATGAAATTTGACTCAAGCCTTATTCTCAGTTTCCACTGATGTAGCCTCTCCAAGTTCCTTCCAATTCCTACCTTTCACTCAATTACTCACTCCATCTTATCTTTTCCTTTGTCTCCCTGACTACAGTTGGAGAACCCACAAAAATATGAAAACACGGACAAAAGAAGTAGGCTTTAATTTTGAAAAATGTATGGTACCTATCATATGATATTAGCAGTAAAATATGGGCTTTGGACAGAGGGGCTTTGGTTCATTTAGGTAGCAGACCTTTACCACTGCCCTCCTCAGGATTTTCCTGGTGGTGTTTTGATTTGCACTGTATTTAGTTGAATATTAATTTAATTTCACTTAGTTTTTTTTTGTGGCTAAATATAACATTTTTATTACTCAAAGTTCTTTCACACTCCCTATAATTGACTCCACATTAGAGAGACTAACCCTTTCAATTTTCCTTCATTTTCTTATTGTTATTCTTACTCTTATTATATTATCTTTATTATTTCTTTACTAAGGGGCAGCGGTGGCCTAGTGGTTAGGGTGTTGGCCGCGTGATCGGCGGATCGGGGCTTCGAACCCCTTCCTGGTGGGTTGCCCTGAGGTACCCTTGAGCAAGGTGCCGTCCCCGTCCCGCTCCTCCCTGCGATGGGCTGGCGACCTGTCCAGGGTGCGTCCCCTGTGTGCGCTGGCTTGGACACCGGCACCCCCCCCCGCGACCCCGTTTGGGACAAGCGGCAGATAATGGATAATAATTTCTTTACTACTCATTAATCTTTATTCCCTAAGCATCTTTCTGTTATTTGTGTCAGATTCCTACAGTACCACACACAGATAACATTGCTGTAATTGCACAGCATGGTGATCAATAGAAATGACACTGCAGCATTTTTTAAGACCACATTTGCTTAGAAGCAAAGTACTGCTTCTCCTTACTCTCTTAAAAATGGGAATCTTGCATATATATGTACCTGTTTATATATGTATGTATTTTTCATTGCTATATGTTATTGTTATACAGTACTGTGCAAAAGATTTAGGCAGGTGTGGAAAAAATTCTGTAAATAAAGAATGCTTTCAAAAATGGAAGTGCTAATCATTTATTTTCATCAATCAACAAAATGCAGTGAATGAACAAAAGAGAAATCTTTGCCTTCAAAACAGCATCAATTCTTCTAGGTACACTTGCACACAGTTTTTGAAGGAACTCGGCTGGTAGGTTGTTCCAAACATCTTGGAGGACTAATTACAGATCGTCTGTGGATGTACGCTTCCTCACATCCTTCTGTCTCTTCATGTAATCCCAGACACACTCGATGATGTTGAGATCAGGGCTCTGTGGGGGCCATAAGAATTGATGCTGGTTTGAAGGCAATAGCAATGGGCTGGCGACCTGTCCAGGGTGTGTCCCCCGTCCTTCGCCCTGTGTGAGCTGGGATGGACTCCAGCACTCCCCCGCGACCCCGCTTGGGACAAGCGGCAGAAAATGAATGAATGACTGATTGACTGACTGAATATTTTAAATTATAGTATGGAAATAATTCTGAATTAAATGTCTTCTGAATTAAAACTTTTTCTTAAAAGGGAAAATCATGTTTCCAGGATAAATGCCACAGTTTGCCTTGTTTATTTTACTACTTGCAGGCTTTTCAACTGGTGTGTCTACGAACTGACATGGCCAATGGAATTTCTTGTATTTATGCCTTCTTCTGCATATTCAGACTCACGCAGTGCAAGTGTGTATGCATGTAAGCATACATGCATGTGAGGGAGAAAGACAGTGAGATGGACAGAGGGAGAGGGAGAGTACCATTGGTTTTGGTGATGAGAATGGATGGCGTTTGTGTCTGTGCTCGCTGTTGTTCACTGTGATAAATTATGACATTTGTGTGTGTGTGTGTGTGCTGTTGGTAACATCACAATCTAAATGCGCAGTCAGGTGGTGAACATTAAGGACGTCATTAGCCCCAATAAAGCAGAGCTACAGCAGGGAGGGAGGCATGGGCAAGAACCCATTACCTCAGGTCGTGCATGTCTATATATGTGTGTGTGTGTGTGTGTGTGTGTGTGCATGTGCATGTTTGTGTTGTCCTCTTCACATGCAATATCTCTGATTCACTCTTAACCTTTACTGTGCCTCTCTGTCTTGACTCTTTGACTCTTAATGTCACTGATACTTTGTGAGTGAGTCATAAAGAAGACAAAAATGATTAAATTATATTAAATCATAAATTATTCTGATTCACTCAAGCTATTTGATAAGTATTATTCTAATTCGCTCAGGCTAATAAATATGAGTTAGATAACATCAAATCAGATTATAATCCTTTCAAAAAGTATCCAAAATTTCACCACAATTCAATTATTTAGGTTTGATTTGTACTAATTAAATTTAATTACTAATTAAAAATTTTCTTGCAGGGCCTATTTACAAAATATAGACAAACATACAGTAAAAGCGTCACCAAAATGTTTACATTTTAAATATAAATAGCCAAAATAAATATATTATTATATTTTAGACAAAAGAAACATGCTTTTATTAAATGTAGTATTATAATAATGTTGTTTTTCAGAATATTTCCTATTGTTATTTTCAGAATAATTTATTATAATGTTATTTTTGGAATATACTATAATATATATTATAATAATTGTTATATTCATTCACCTGTTTCATGTATAATGATGTTTTTAGTTTATGGTGACAGGGAGAATTAAGACAAAACAGGGAAAAAATGGGGCTTTCAGGGTTTAGGTGTAGGCTTAACAAAAACAGTAACAAAATTTTGGGCCTCATGAATATGAAAACGTGTGCAAGCATTTGTGTTGGAGCATTGGAGTATCTGAATGTGTATGCTGGACTCAAACCTGCATTGGAGTTGAGCTCTTCATTCTCAGATTCTGTTCCATTCTGGCTTCCTGCTCCATGAATGTTGTTCATGGCCATCAGCTTCATCTTCTGGAGCTTCATTGCTTCTGCCATGGCCGCTGCTGTTAAACCTGCAACACACAGCTGACAGTTAAATATACTGGATTCCTACAGTAAGCACATTCATACATCATCTCAAGTAAAAAAGAAATTGTCATAAAATACAAAGTTAGAAATGCATTACTCTAAATTTTGGCTTGAGTGAAGCACAGCTGTAACAGATTAACATCTTCGTTAGGATTAGGAATAGACTTTTCTCATTTACAACAATCATTTATTTTAAGTTAATAAAAAATCTTGCCTGAATCCACCTCATGAAGACACAAATAAGAGGTTCAGTGTTTGGAGAATCACTTGTGTTATTCACACTTGTGGTGTTCACTATTTAACCTGCAGTATTTTGCCTAAACGTTGTTATTTTCAGAGCTGGGAGAGGAAGCGTTCTCTTGAGAGACTGATGCTGACCCTGATGGAGCCTTAACAAAACTTGTTCCTCCAGGGGAAGATGGGAGACACTCTGCTTCCTCAAGCTATTCTATTCAGTGGACTTCTGTGTGTGTGTGCATATCCCAAGAGGCTCTCCTCACTCTCACACACACTTCCTGAGCTCTACCTTCAGCTCAACAAGGGCTGCACAACCCCGGAAGCCATCATCACTCAGCCCAATTAGGCCCCTAATTAATTCAATTAAATGACGGAGGGGCCACATTAAGTAATTCATTAAGCGACAACACAAAGGCTTTTTGTGCACATCATGTTCAAAATTTCTTCACAAAAACTATTCTTGCAAAAAGAAAGTAAAAAAAATCAAGGGCTTGTGTCCTTCGTCTTCCTTCTTATCCCCAGGTTCAGAATATGGATGTCACCTTGATCTAATAAATTAATGATATTGCCTCCGGGAAACATGACACAGTGCAGAAATAGAAATTCAGCTCTTTTGGAGTCTTGATCAGTTGGTGTAAAACAAGGCACAATTTCTTTTATGTCAAGTGAGTGTTTAAAGAGCACCAGATTTACCTAACAATATCAAAATCTAGTGTATAGCAACTTTTTTATGTGTTTCAAAATGTGGGAGTCCATAAGTGATGTTTTTATTCCTTCAACCTTTGTACAATGGCAAACTAAAATGGAAAACACTGGATTTCAAATAACAAGTATGAAGAAAAGCACAGGCTCAAACAGGAACAGGGTGGTGCAGAGAGGAGGAGACAAGACAAATTAATCTACGTCTCAGTGTGTATATTGAAAACAAGCATTTTGCTGTTTTTATGCACCCAGGCCCATCCACTCAGAATGTCCACTTTTAAACAGAACGTCAGTGTGATTGATTCATTTTATTATGAGTTCGTTTTTGTTTCCTAATCCCACAGACTTGTCAAGCATGCAGCTGCCAGCGCATCTGAGTGCGCTTCAAATTCGGTCTTGAGCACTGAATTAACTCTGTGTGTGTGTGTGTGTGTGTGTGTGTGCGCGTGCGTGCGTGTGTGCGTGTGTGCGTGCGTGTGATGGAGTGTTATTGTGGGGGGTAAGTAGGCACTGACAAAAAATGTAAAACTACAGCTGTAATAGACAAGGAGGGTTTGTAAAGGATTTAAGGATATTTTATAAATAAAATATATAATTAAAATATATAAGATATATATTATATATAATATATAAAAATATATAAGAAAATCATGCCAGAAAATATGCTGATCCAAAAGACTTATCTATACATTTGGGACAATAGCAAAAAGTACCTATCTAAACCCCAAACCCTGGATTTGGGTAACTTTTGTAAGTCTTTCTCAACTGTTGTGATAGTGCGTGACATCCAAGACCTTGAGAGCAGTGAAAAAGAAACGTGAACACACCTGTTCAGTTTAGTCCTTAAGTAATATAATGTGTGCCCTCTGAGCACACTGGATCAGTTAAGTCAGCTTCTCATAACACAAACTCGCAAACAACCAACAGTATTACAAACTGTATATGAAATGCCACTAGAGAAATAGAAGGATAAAGGGAGAAAAACACAATAGCTGCATTGTCCCAGCACATTTCTGCCTCCCTCCTGGTGCTATGTGAAGGAGAAGACCTGGAGATCAAACGGCGTGCGTAACAGTAATTGATGTTTGAGGGAAGTCGCGACCTGCGGAAATGGGAGCCGGCGGATGAAAGGCGAGAGCTGTTTTGCAGGGATGGACAAACAGATTGCTTATTGTTTGCCTTTCATATGGCCCTTCAGATCTACAAGAGCTCCTGCCTTGCGGCTTTGAACGCTTTAGGCCTCCATGTGAAGCAAACAGCACCTCCCAATACCAATTCCACCATCATGGAATGGACAGAGGATAGGAAAACTCATCTTGCTTGCTTCCCACATCCAAAACAGGTTCATCATGGTTAACTGGATAAGGCTAAACTTGGTGGAGAGTTTAGGGAGAAGAAGGCTATTTGCATTAGGAAAAAAAATCCTATTAACATATCCTAGAAAAATTTTAGAAAAATAGAATAGTAAGCATGAGCTAAAACTGGAATAAAAAATGTTTATTAAATTGCCCCATATTAGTTAATGGCCAAAACTGTCTCATCCCACCCCACAATAAAAAACCTGTTGAAATCAAACATTAATTTACTACTATAAGTTTCAGCAAATAATAATGTTGCTTAAACTTCTCCCTTTGGGTCATGGTTTTCCAGAACTCATAAGAGGGATTTTAGTTGAGTATTGTTTATTAACAAACAACATTTGATTGCTTTTTAAAGGATGAAAAGTCTTTGTGAGTTCCTGTATATATCAACAACAAAAAAGGACCCACTTTGTTTTTTAACATATGGTGTGAGGGATGGGGAGGTGGATGGGGTCAGTTACGGGACAGCTTGGATTCCATTTGCGTGACGTGGTTGAATTGGCCCCCTTTTCCCCCTGAACCTAAGACAACAATGCCCTGTTTAATTAAGGAGTGGTATGAGAGGTGGATTCTAAAGAGAAAAAGACCTAAAGAAGCCTCTTTTGATCTCAGAGTCGGTGAGCGTTACATCAGCAGATTAATTTCAGCTTTCAAAGGGTCACTGTTTCACCAGGTTGATGAGTTAAGGACTGTTTTGTCTCTGCAGCATTAATGAAATTGTTGCTTCGTAGGTCAAAAGGCAGAACAGGAATCCACCACTTCTAAAATCTCTAGTGCTGGGTTTCAGTGAGGTTCCTACAAAGTTAAAAGAAACACAAAATATGAAAAAAGGCCCCTTACAGAGCAAGCATAAAAGTTTCACAGCTTTTGATATAAAAGAAGAAAAATACAACATAGAAAAAGTAATCTAAGGAAAATGTTATATATAAGCAGATTGTTTATGTATATTTATGAGCAAACAGCCTGAACTATATGAGATAAGGTAAGATTTTATGGGATTCCATATTACTCAGACAGGATGACTTTTTGATGTGATCAGACCTAGAGTGGATTTTACAAAGTTCCTGGAAAGCACTGATTATAGACAAATGCAATTATTACTTTATAATTGTATTCATCAAATTTACAATTGTATGTAAAATATATAACTTATGAACATATTGCTCTAGCAATTTGTTGCACAGATGCACAGTCAGTAAGGAATTCAGCGACTGGCTAAGTTATTTGCTTTGTTCATTCATTTCACTGAAACTGCATGTGCAAACAGTTTTAACAGGTGCAGAATGCTTCAGTGAACCTGGAGCCCATAGAGGGTCAGGTTAGTTAGATATTACCAGCAGAGGTCACATGATAGCATGTCTGCAGATGTGCAGTTTGGTTGTGTGGCCTTTCGGTCGTAATGCATTGTAAGTCCAACAGACAACCCCATCCCTACCCCCCCTCACCACCACCACTCCCTTCAAATATTTACAGCCAGTGCTCCTCCATCAGAGATGGAGTGTAGATCTCTAGTCAGCTGGAAGAAAACTCTGATCCCGGACAAGCCCCAACAGAACAATCGGCCAAACAAAGTAGCTTTGCAATTGTATGTGAGTGATATATAGATGGGTAAAAGTGAAGAAACAGTGAAAGGGAAAGGGGAAAAACACAGATTGCCTGCAAGAACAAGCCTGGAGAGATCAAGTTTTGCACAAAAAGGGTCACTGGAGTGCTCTCTTGCTCACAGACTGGACACACTGTTGAATTTTACATTTCTCTCTTTGGTCAAAGGGGGTGGAGAGCATTTTTCTTTTCACTCTCACAGCTGAAAGAGACATATAGTGATGGGAATTTGAATCTCTAAACAGTAAATTTTACCATCCAATTTCACATTTTCCAAGTAAACTGAGACATTGGAAAGGACAAATAGGAAAAAAAGAAAGAACAGCAAGAAAGAGAGTGGGGGTTATACTGTATTTGATTCACCTTTGGAATTTCTGAATGACGGAAAACGGGATGAGATGAACATGCAACAAAAGAGGATGGCTGATGGGTGAAACTGGAGCTGTGTGCTTTTCTGTGCATGGTTGTGAGAAATGGGGCATGCTAGAAGTGGTTGATTAAAAGCCTCAATGAAAGGGAATGTTTTTTCTCTGGCTTGTGACCATGTTGTTTGTGTGATAAACTGTCACAAGAATGACAATGTAGTTTGCAGAACAAGATCTGATGGTTATTCACCTATTTAAGTATTCATTCTTTAAGCACCAATACTGATGTGGTAATGTGGTACTGATCTGGCTTTAGTACAAAATGTAGTGGCAAGTGCCACTGCAGTATCGTCAAAGGTTAAACTTTGTAAGTCTTATCTTCAGTCAGGGAAGTGCTTCCCTAAACTAAGTCCCTACTCTTCAAACATCTGTTCAGCACTACACATTTTACATGATAGCTTCAAACCCAGTATCAAAAATTTTTAAATTATAAAAAAAATTTTATAGTTAATGTATAAGTATGATTTGCACAAATAAAGTATTTAGATTAAACCTGATGGGTGTAATAAAATATATGAATGAGCATTAAACCTCTACTACATAATAGCATAAAAATGTAGTTAATGACTGAACAATTTTCTGGAGCTTCTGGTGGTGGTGTAGTGGTTGGATTGATAAAATACCCATCTATGGATCAAGAGGGCGCAGGTTCAAATTCCACCTCCAGCACCACCACCACTGGTTTCCTGAGCAAGACTCTCCACCCCAAGTTGCATCAGGGAAACTGTCCTTGTAATTAGAAAATGGAAGTCACTCTGGATTAGAGTGTCTGCTAAACGCCATTAATGTAGAAGAAAAAATGTACACTTAAAAAGTGTATCAATCCAATTAAAACTTTATGAATATGTTATGGAATTTACATACATTAGTGTCTGTAAACTATATATCAGATTCCTGACTTACTTGAACTGATAAACTTTTTTTTTTTAAACTGAAACTTTTTGTCTGGTGCATGTGGATATGGTTTTTAATCGAAACAATGTGCTAAAGTTAACTGAGGCCTGAAGCAGAATCTAATCTTCAAGGTGGACCACCAGGTATACCACCAGGCCCAGTGTTAGACATTCTTGCTCTAGGTTTAACAGTCTAATCAGCCAGGTCAGTGTCTCATTTTTGATGAGTGTGACAGAGAAAGCAGCTTTTCAGTTTAGTCCACACCAGTGCACAGCCAGTGTGGAGTGCAAGCAGACTTGATATTTGCTTGTAATGAAAGCAGACACTAATGTGAAGCTATGCTTTGTGTGCAAGCACCCACACACATACCCTCACACACTTACACACACTGATCCCCATACATCCGTGTGTGTGTGTGTGTATGTGTGTGTGTGTATGTGTGTGTGTGTGTGTGCATTTGTGAGAGTGAGAGAGAGAGAGAGAGAGAGAGAGAGAGAGAGATGGACACTGGATGAGAGATGGACAGAGAAAGAGAGTTATAATAAAAAGGACAGACTCTTTTGCCATTTTTAATGCTTTTACATCTTCCTTGCTCTCAGTCTCATTCCCCCCTGCTAATAATTTTATTGTAGATACATTTTGTGTGTATTCGTGTGTGTGTGTGTGTGGCTCCTAAAATGGGCATTTATAGGCAGGCATTGATCTGGACTTTTATCACTCACACCAAAAGCTGAGAACTGTGCTATGGGGAGGGTGTGAAAAGGCTCTACCCATTTCTTTAAATGACTTAAGTGTGTGTGTGTGTGTGTGTGTGTGTGTGTGTGTGTGTGTGTGTGTGTGTGTGTGTGTGTGTGTGTGTGTGTTTTGTATGTGTGAGACAGAGTGAGAGGGCAGGAATGGTTAAGTACAGTGCATCATATTGGGTATCCAAGGAAGCCCACACAGTGATAATGTGTTTCACCAAACTGGCCTTCCTCCTATTGCAAAATTACAATCGTAAAAGTCCTCATATTTCAATACATTACTTCTCAGAAATAACAGTTATTGCAGGTGAAGATGTCATGTTAATGCCTACAAACAGAAGACATTTCATTAATTTCTTAATTAATTAATTTTTCTACAAAGAAAAAGCACATCTGCTGGCAAAACAAAAAAAGTCAAAGCTGCACACTCACACTCATACCAATACACAATGTAAACTAAATATCAGTGTATTTCTCTGCATAAAGTATAACATATTTAAACTTCAATCAGTAACATTTTGATAGTATATCAAAACAAATGAAAAATAAAAAAAGAACTCTCACTAAAGACTGCACCAATTAATAACGTGTTTGATACTCATGAAAGTGAAAGTGAAAGTGACAACCCTTGTCATTGCGAGGTCACGGCACAGCACACATGAACCACAACGAAATTGGACCTCTGCATTTAACCCATACACACACGTGCAGCAGTGGGCAGCTATTGAAAGCGCCCGGGGAACCTCTGCATTTAACCCATGCACACTCAAACCCGTGCAGCAGTGGGCAGCTATTGAAAGCGCCCGGGGAGCAGTGATAGGGACGGTACCTTGCTCAAGGGTACCTCAGGGCAACCTATTGGGAAGGGGTTTGAACCCCCGATCCTCCGATCACGCGGCTAACGCCCTAACCGCTAGGCCACCGCTGCCCAGCGGTAGGGTTTAAGCCTCCTTTTAACCCTCTGTATTATACAACACTGCAGTCCAAGTGACCACGGCACCAAGGCGATAATTAGCTGATGCTGCAGTGGCAGCTTTTGGTTTTATATTACATCAAGGTAAAATTACACCGAGCTTTGCTCCAATCAAATGGGAATAAGCCCTTAATTAACTCCCTGCTGTAGCAATCATTTGCCTTGCCTTTTTTCTTTTTGTTTTTTTTCCAACACCTTAATGCTTACAAGGCCTATAAGTGATGTTTGCATGTGTGTAATGGCTGCATCCTGATCTGTAACTAGTGCAATTGATACAATATAAATTGATATTTATGAGCTAGTAAGATTTAAATAATATAAAACTCTGTCTTACACTATGCATTACTTTTACTACTACTACTACTACTACTAATAATAATAATAATAACAACAATAATAGCAATAATTATAATAATAGTTATTATTATTATTATTATTATTATTATTATTATTATTATTATTATTAAATATGGATTGCAATTAGTGAGGCTAACCAAGAGAGGTTTACCAATTTACTATTGGCACAATTTAACCAAAGTTTCTAAAGTGGAGGCATCAGATATAAATTAGCAACAACAAAGTATGTGCTGACTGCAACTGCACAAAAGTATCTGGTTTATGCAGTTATCTTATTAACATTATTATTATTAACTTATTAACTGTCTATTTGAATGGGCTGTCTAAACGGGCCATCACTAAACGAAAGTGATAAATGCTTCTAAAAGATGTATTATATATTATAAATGTATCCATCTATAAAGATAGATAGATAGATAGATAGATAGATAGATAGATAGATAGATAGATTAATTTATTATTATTTTAATAATTCTTCACTTTAAAGTTATCATGACAAAATAAGATCAGTAAAACAGAAAAATATCAAACAATCTTGAAAGAGCACACACAGTGGGCAGTATGAGTCTGAAGAAGTGGGGATGAGTTGCAGCCTTGCTTAGTTTGTGGGCGTTCTGATCCGTACATGTCATCAACAGCAGCCTCTAAAGTGATACTGGGTGGTGGGTG
This sequence comes from Hepsetus odoe, assembly GCA_017165825.1. Lineage (NCBI taxonomy): Eukaryota > Metazoa > Chordata > Actinopteri > Characiformes > Hepsetidae > Hepsetus > Hepsetus odoe. The sequence continues at coordinate 5,872,189 of CM029381.1, read as the reverse complement.
GCGAAGGCAGAGTCGATTAATAACCTAGGATCAAGCCTGTAGATTGCTGTGTGTGTGTGTGTGTGTGTATGTGTGTGTGTGTGTGTGTGTGTGTGTGTGTGTGTGTGTGTGTGTAAGGTATATTATCATACCAAGAGTGAAACTTTGCACAGAATCTGCTGTTCAGCATCAGAATGTTCATTTCAACCCTTAGCTGTACTTTCTCATATAGCTTTGCATATGTAGGTATGAATGTGTTGCACATGTATACAAATATGTACACACTCATGGCAGAGCTGCAATCAGCAGTGATTTCTAGGCATCCCTTTAACCCCAGGAACTCGTTAATGTTTCATGGAAAGAGCCACTAGAGTCCTCACTGGCTGACTCAAAATCTCACGACTTTGCAGAAATAAATGGGCCAAGTGTTCAAAGAGTAACAAGGCACTGCTCAGTGGGCAGAAAGTGAGTGGAGAGCACTTTTCCTCTCTCTCACTCTCTATCTTTCTTTGCACACTTGCTCATTGCAAGCCTTGTGTTGTCTCTCTAACTTCTCACTATTTCTCTCTCACCTCTCCCCCTTTTCCTTAAATACTCTTCAAGCTGTCTTGTGCCGTATTCTTTAATGATCAGAACTGTTTTTCACGGTTGTAGACAAAATTTCCACTCCAGTGCGTATCACACAACAAACAGCGTGCAACAGCCACAAAGCGTGTTAATGAGAGCTTTCTCGTGAGGCACAGAATTAATTATGATGTACAATTTTTTTAAGATCTTATGTTTACCAGTGATCAATTTGTCTGATCAACACCCCATCACTGAGCTGTTTGCAATTAAAAGAGAGGTTTACCAGTTTATCAGAACCGACGAATAAGTTCTTGAAGGTTGAAATCTAAGGTTGTGAGATTCTGCAAGTTCATATTTTGCTGTAAAAGGATTAACTGTTTGAATAAAATGAAATAGAGAGATATACTCATGGAAGGTGTAACAATGGATTGTCACTGAAAATACAGTTTTTGGTTCATAATAAACCAATCAAAGATTAAAAAAACATATACATTCTAAAAACCTTAGAAACAGTCTTTAGATGCAAAGGACAGAAAGAAATAGAGATGGATGATCCACTGTGGCAACCCCTAATGGAAAACAGCCAAAAGGAGAGAAGCTTAGAAACAGTCCTGGTTAACTACAAAGTGCCCCACAAGGGAAACTTGTATAGATTCTGCTGTTTTTGAAACGCATAGATCTGTCGTTAATATTTACTATCCAATTATCTTGACAATTTACATTTTACTGCAAATAAAGGAAGGCCCTGGAAAGTTCACACCAAGTTAGTGACTCTTATCTGAGATTACTGAAAGACAGGAAATGGAGTCAGCTACTTTACATTACTCAACTACTGTAAGGCCAAACACTACAAAGTGTGCTTAATTCTCAGAGGGATAAATCTGATAAAGTCAGAGGTGTGGTGAATGGTTCAGAATATGCCTTGAGGATCGAGTGTGGAGAATAGTGTGAAACATTGTTAGTCTGTGTAGAACTGTAGAACTGTTGTGGAAACCTCAGGCATTTAACCTGAAGAAAAAAAATCCATTATATGCAGCTCAACCATGTTCTGCTCCACCTCTTTCAGTGTGTTTTGTTATATATTTCTGATTTATTCAAGATGCTGCACAAAAGCCAGATGAGAATGAAACAAAGAAAAGGACAGTTAATTGTCCAGCTCGAAAAACTGCAGCTGTTAGTATGTTCTTCAGATATATTGACCTGTCAGCAACAAATACAAACCAAAAACAATAGGGGCAGAAGCAAAATAAAAGTACAGTGGTTTAAAAGGACAGTTTTATGGCAAATTGGTACCTACATAGACACAAGCCACCCACTCATCTTTCAGGTACAGTAAAGTGATTGTTCTTCTCATGTTATGTATCTGGCAGTAATGAAGCAGCCTCTTTAATATTGTTAACTGCAGTGGCATAAAGCTACGACCTCCCTGGTACTTCAAAGGAAGAATGAAGGAGGGTTATTAAAGACGGACCACCCAACTCACCCTCTCTGTGGGCATTTATTTTGAAGGAAAGACAAGAGCCCCTTGGACTTTAAGAAATATGGCTACCACCTTGAGGAGCTAAATGTCTGATTAGGCCTAAACCTTTTGTTGCATTACCATGCAACAAAAATAATCTAATAGAAACTGGATAACAGATGGGGTGTTGGTGGTCTAGTGGTAGGGTATTTGCCTACGGACCTCTGGATCAAGAGGTCCCCGGTTCGAATCCCACCTCTAGCACTACCACCACTGGGTCCCTGAGCAAGACCCTTAACCCTGAATTGCTCCAGGGGGACTGTCCCTGTAATTAGGAAATGTAAGTCGCTCTGGATAAGAGCGTCTGCTAAATGCCGTAAATGTAAATGTAAATGTAACAGATAAGAAATAGATGTATTAAAACATATCCAGTGTTTCATTGATTCTCCTTTGGGATTTTGTGAGGGTTATTTGAGGGTAGTTAGCACTAACTGAAAATTAGTAAATGAAAAATGTTATTCATGTTAAAAATAAACTGCTCCATAATTGTTAGATTCAAAAGTTCATCTCTTTGGCGGACCAAAAAAATCAGCATATGATCCTTTTCATCTCTTTTTCGCTCTACTGTGACCCATGCCAGGCAGTGTCTTGTCTGTTGACCATTAGGAAACTGAGAGAAAAATGAAGCAAAGTAAGCGCAACTGAGTGAGAGAAAGAAAGAGGGAGAGAAGAGTGTGCCAAGGCTGTCCAAATGAGTCTAAAGTGATTGATGAGCTCTCTCTCTCTTAAATCGTACCTCTTCTTTTAGCAGAGAGCAGGAGGAGGAGCAGGAGGAGGAGGAGGAGGCAAAGGAGGAGGAATGGACCAGCGTGGCATTCTCACTGAATGCAGGGTTGCTTTAGGGAGGTGAAACAATAGACAGGCGGGCCGGCCAGGGGGTTTGCTGGTAGGATTAGCTCCAATAGCCATAATAAATGAAACAAGAGGACCCAAATGAAAACAGTTGGGCGCTGACTGGCGGTGGGGCTGATGGGAAGTGGCAGCTCCGCTGGCCCCCGGGCGTCGAATTAGTTTTGCCACTCGATAATTTGACTGATCCACTCCAGTGGCCAGAGAGAGAGAGAGAGAGCGAGAGAGAGAGAAAGAAAGACAGTGAGAGAGAGATTTCTCTCACTGGCTACTGTAGTTGAAGTGGAATTACCCTGTTGATTACCATGAAAGACCTGTAAGAAAAAGGCAGGAAAGGGAGAAAGGAGTGGAAAGAAAAAGTCAGGCAAAATGAATAGAACAAAGCAAAGATGGGGAAAGAAGTAAAGGCACGAGAGTGCTTAAAAAAACAACATTATACCAAACATGAGTTTTTCCATGCGCAGGTAAAGCAGTCACAAGTTGTACTGTTGTACTTGTACTGTTTTAGTTGCACACACACACACACACACACACACACACACACACACACACTCACACAAACACACTGCATGGCCACTTAACTCCTCTCACACGTCACTGCTCGCTGTTTCTGCTCTCTGAAGTGGTCTGCTAGGAAAGCTCTCAAAGGGCTGAAGGCTATGTGCGAGGGTCAAACTCAGAACCTAACCCAGGGATGCAACCACACTCATGCACACACACTCATACACAGACTTACAAACACGCACACATGCACGCACACACACACACACACACACACACACACTTTTCTGCTTGGTGTCTGACACACACTGTGATTCTGTAAAGCAGTCCTCTGAGGGTTTGTTGTTTGTGTGTGTGTATGTGTGTGTGTGTATGTGCACGTGTGTGTGTGTGTGTGTGTGTGTGTGCGCGCGTGTGTGTGTGTGCGTGTGTATACCACGGGGAGTGCATCCAAAAGGCAATGAAGCATTGACCCTAGCTGTCAGTACAACAATAAAAGTTCAGTGAAAGTCTGAGAGGACAGAAGGCCCCTCCGCTGTGCCATAGAACTGATTCTATAGTTCATCTCCAGCAACACACACACTCACTCACGCGCACACACACACTCAGTGTCTGTACTGATTCTGAGCCATTAAACCTGCTTTATCAGCCCCTCATAAGTGATAAAGTGTGGTTTGAAGGAAAGATGAAGAGGGGAGAAAAGGAGTTCCTGTGTCCCATGGACAATAGCATAAAGAACCTTAAGTAAGGGAACAAAAACAGAGAGAGCATCTCTCTCTCTCTCTCTCTCTCAGCACGCTGCTGTGCTTGAAGGCTAACCTTTCTGTAACCTTTCTGAACGTTGAAAGCACATTTCACCACTGACTTATTAATTTGGACAAGGTCACCCCTTTATTCATTTTAATACCAGATTAGGAGAGTCAGATCCTGAACTTTGATGTCGAGGGGAGGAGAAAAAAAAAGAAGAAATGTGCCGATGAGGGCAAACTTGAGGACAGTGTGTAAAAATTAGTGCAACTTCATTGATACACTATTGACATTCTTGCTTTTTTCCTCTTTCTTTTTTTAAGGGGTGGAAATGTCAGCGTGGCCAATATGAGGCTAACCAGCAGAGTAAGCACTAAAATGTTCATTTACATATTGCATTGTCAAAATTAATAGAGCTAGCTGCAGGATGCAGTGTGTGTGTGTGCGTATGTGTGTGTGTGCATGCATGCGTGTGTGTGTGCATATGAGTGTGAACGTGTGTCCTTCGCACAGACAGCAGACTATTTCTGGTCCTGCACAAGCATCTTTTTGCTCCAGGTGTTGGGATGAATAATTGACTCGGACGTATCATCCATGCAGCCTCTTAAAGCAGAGCCTTGGTTACTACCAAATGCCCTTTAAATACAGAAAATTAAATCTAAATCATGTTGTAAATCAATTATGTGGGCATAGTAACAAAGTCTGCTCTGCTTCATGGATGCATTTGGCTTTATTCGAAAATTAAAATGACACAAAAACTGCGGTAGAGAAGAGGTCAGATCTGACCTATAAGCACTGTAGGATGGAATATTTTTATATATTGACATTTTATTACCGCATTGCACCTTTTTCCCAGCTTTTTCAGAGAAAAAGTACTTACATAAATTTGGAAAAAAAGCTTATAAACTTTTTCAGGTGTTCGTCTTTTTAGGGAAATATTTCACATTATCATTGTGCCATGAAATCTCTTTCAATCTTATCTTATGTGCAGCAATTATCTTCCATGTCACATCTCTTCAAGCATGGCTAATTATTACACTTAGCATTAATCTGTTATTTCATTCTGAAAACACTGCAGCACCAGTGGTAAAGATTACTAGTCCCAGCCACACTCACTGATTGAAATAATGAGGTTACAGTTCTTACAGTAGATCTAGAGCCCGAAGTAGCAGATTGAGGGGCAGACTAGCATGTACGTAATCCAGCATAACTAATCCTATCACTGGCATACTTGGATTGACTAGTGTAAGTGTAAGAGGTTTTAATATCAGGTGGAGACTGAGGGAAGTCTTAATGCATTGCACACAGCAGTAACGCATACATTCACACACCCATACACACGCACATGCAGCATGAGTCACTGACTCCAAACTGTCAATCAAGTCCCCTTTGCTAATTAAGTGGCTAATTATAGCGCTAGCACCGCCAAGCACTGCTATGATAAGGAGGCCAGTGGCTGACAAACAGACTGATGAATATCATATCAAAAGAGTAGGTGGACATCTCAATAACTATTAATTCCTCAAAGATGACATCCAATAAGACTGACTTTGAAAAACAGAATGAAGTCGCTGGTGCACGTTTTACAGGTAATTGGCCTGGCCTAGGCTATTAACAAATCTCAATACAAGAATAAATGGCAGAAACCTCACTACAGCACCATGTCGTTTAATCTTTGGGGAAAAAAAGTGTTCCATTTTGTAGCCTGTTATTTCTTTCTCAGAATAACCATGAAGCTATTTATTTAATTTATATGTTTAACATAACAGAGTGAAATATGAACAACCACTTCTTTTCAAAGAATGCTTGTTCAGACATTACTGACATATTAACTACCTGTCAACCTGACACTCTTTTTAAGTTACATGTAATTACACACATTAACATGCTCAGTTTGTATATGTCAGTGATATATGCCTATTAAAAAAAACAACAGATCAATATTACCTCCTGGATGAATTATTGCTATTATTATGCTCTACCATCTGTTCAGCCAGACCAAGCAAGAATGAAGGTATCCTTTCCTCTTCACATTCGTACAGTTTTGAAAATAGAATGTGATTAATGTCATAGATAAGGCAGCCTTACATTATACCTACAAACTGGATGGCAAAGACAGATGACTAGCTTGGTAATTTAAAGCAGACCGCAGAATTAATACAATTGTAACACTTCCAAGCCATGTTTACCTCTGGACAGTCAGGTGAAAACATGTTTACTGGTGGAGGAGGATTTGTTCTTTCCTGTCCTCTCGACTCTGCTTAGCAGATCAATGGAGGTACCGGAGAAGAAGTAATGGGAATTCAAAGGGAGGCAGCCAGCCTTGTCTTCTTCACAAGAACGATGGAAATAAGCACTTAGCAATTCTCTCTCCCCCCTCACCTCTCTTTCGTTTTCCCTCTCACTCCCTCTCAGCATCTCAGAATAAGTGTACGCTCTTGTAATTATTATACCTTTGTTTTTTTTTCTTACAGGCTCTCCCTGTAATAATGATGAGCTATTGAAACGACTCCTGCGAGAGAGTTTGAAGATACACAGTTCACTCTATGATCTAAATAAAAAATAATAATAATAAAAAAAGTCCCCCTCCCACCCATGAAACATAGCCTTCATTAAATGGGGATTGTGGGCCACCCACCTATGCACCCAGGGAAAGATTTGCATGTAAGTGTGTGTGTGTGTGTGTGTGATTTTACAGGAAGACTTGATGCTATTTTAAACCACAATCTGTCCATCATGAAACAAAGAGCCAGGATGGAAGAAATTAATTTTTTTAGAAAAAAATGCCACTGAACAAAGCATTTGACTTAAACTTAATAACCTCAGAAATAGAATGTAAATCAGCTCAACATACAAAGCATTAACTTTTTAGTGTTATGGTTATGGAGTGCAGTTTGGATTTTACTTAAAGAACACAGAGCAACTGCATGTTTCATTACAAACACTGCCTGTTTGGACAGGCTAATTGGATTTTGGTTAGCACAGTGTGTGAAACATTGAATAAAAATCATTGTACTCATGCATTTTGATTTTATTTTTTATGTGGCACTACTAGGTCTTCCATGGACTGTTTCCATTGATCATTCTTCAAAAAAAAAAAAAAAAAATTGTGATACATGTATATCGTGAAAATGCATGTGTGTGTGTGAAAGAAAGAGAGAGAGAGAGAGAGAGAGAGAGAGAGAATGAGAAAGGCTGAACTTCATTAGAATGCAGGAGCAATGCTGGGCCGGCCCATATGTCACTAAACAGATCTCCATGTTTTATTTATCCCTGCTCTCTCTTTGCAGACACAATCTCTCTCTCCCTCTCTCTCTCTCTCTCACACACACACACACACACACACACACACACACACACGCACAAACACACACACAAATATAAACACACACACACACACACACACATTCACAAATGTGTGCATATACACACTTAACCCATTCAGACCAAGTGTGTGTACAAAAAGTTTTCTAGCAGAACAAAAACCTAAGAAGGCAAGGTGTGACAGCATGAATTAAAAACCCAGCATAGCAAGCAAAGTTTACACTCAGTATGAATAAAAAAACCACAAGACATTTCTGCAAATGCAAGCATGTATGTGAATGTGCACGCAAAAGCCCTCACAGGTGTATTACACAGAAAGTAAAATGGAACCAGTCTTAAGTACTCTTGGCCTGAATGAGGCGTGTGTGTGTGTGTGTGTGTGTGTTTAGGGAAGGGGGGTTGTAAGTGTGTGTGTGTGTGTGTGTGTGTGGGGATAAGCAGATGGAGAGACTGGTCCCCAGTGGGACCCATCATTCATCAAAGTCACAATCCAGTCCTGCAATTGTTTTCACCCACAGAGAGAGATAGAGAGAAAGAGAGAGGGGGAGAGAAAGAAAGAAAGAAAAAGAGAGAAAGAGAGAGAGCGATCATCTATACAGTTAGAGAGTGAATTACTACAAGTGTTTATCAGAGTTTCAGTATCAGACGGAGTGATAGAGAGAGAGAGAGAGTGTGTGTGCAGGTGTCCTTTCCCTGACATTTTACATCACTGTGGGCCATCAGTTATCTGTTATCAGTGGTTGTCCGGGGAATGGAGTGCGAACAGAGTTGGCCAATGAGGGAAGTCTGTGAAAGTCAAACAACTGCAAAATACTCACTATCCTGGAACTACTGAGGCAGGTAAAGGTTACTGTTACAGTTGTAGCTCACATGCTGTCAAAAGTTCTCTAGTCCACGCTGTAAACTGTGAAAGAATAAAGGAGCTCAGAGCCATGAAAAATGACAAGCTTCAGCATTTATGCTGTGAATGTGTGTGTGTGTGTGTGTGTGTGTGTGTGTGTGTGTGTGTGTGTGTGTGTGTGTGTGTGTGTGTGTTTATGCTGTGTATAAAATGAACAGGACTGAAGTGGAAGCACAGGAGAAGAGAAAAGCATACCTCTCTATCTCTCTCTCTCTCTCTCTCTCTCTCTCTCTACGTCCCGCTGTTAGCTCTGCTCCCTGGAGTGCCTTAGGCTTATGATGTTTCTGTCAACAGCAATCCAGAAAACTAAACGCAAGACAAACCCCACAACAACGCTCATTTTGCTTTTCCTCACCTCCTTCCTTCCCTCTCTTCTCTATTTGAGCGATTCCCTACTCCTGCCTTGAATGAAGAATAGATAAAACAATAAAACTGCTCTACTCTCCTGAGAATCTCTCTCATGCACTTTTTCTGTGTTTCTCTTTCTCTGAGAGTGATACAGAGCATTGATATCCACTACTGAACAGCATGCCGAGTGGTGGGCGAGCCAAGAAGGCCACTTTGTTCCCACTAATTACAGCATTAGGTGGAAATAACAGCTCAAATTGCTGCTAATAATTAAATGACAACTCTGATCTGAATCTGCTACTGGGCTGGCAGAGAGGACATTCAGACCACCTACTGAAAGAGTCTATGTTTAATGCCTGAAAAATATAAACAATCCAACATTTTTTTTTTATTCTGTTGATAAAACTCATATAAATGAATTAAAATATGTTGTGCTAATGAAGAATAACTCCAATCTAATGACATCAAGTCTTATTTTTGCTACTTACAGTTTACATGAATGTAAATCAGTAAAGAAACATTGTTGCAGAGACATTATTATTAAGTTCTAATTCTTCATATGTAATGTCATTTGTAGTAAGCTACAAAAATGAACTCATTTTAACATGATCACATCTATAGATGATTTAACAATGAGTGGGAAAGCTGTTTAGCATTAAGATGAATGTATACTGCCTGTGAAAAAAATCCACCACCTGGAATTAACTAAGTAAATAGATAAGAGCCTTCCATAGTATGTGACTGCAGAGATTAATATGCTTTAGCTGGCAAAAAGTTATTTAACCCTAACTGCGTTTAATAGTTTAGGTAAAAACATTTTCATATGCACAATGTGAAGGGAAATCAAGCTCTTGGGACTGAACACCTGTGTAGCCTTAAGGAAACCACTTATCAGGGAGGTAAATTGGAAAAAAGGCTTCAATATTCAGTTTGCTAAGGAGCATAAGAATTGGACTATGTGGCAATGAAAAAATGTCATATGATCTGATAAGTCTAGATTTTTCCTGTTCCAGAGTTATAGGGACATCAGTGTTAAGAATAAGAACAAGAAGATGAACAGATGCATCCATGACTCGAGCTTACCATACATGCCTTTGGGGGCAGTGTTATAATCTGAGGTTGCTTCAGTTGGTCAGGTCTGGTTCAGCAACATTATATGCCAATAAAAATTAGGTCAGCTGACAACTTGAATATACTGAATGGCCTAGTTTTTTCATCAATGGATTTTTTTTCTCTGATGACATGGGAATATTCCAAGATGGCAATATCAGTATTCATCTGGCTCAAATTGTGAATAAGTGGTTAGGGCGCATGAGACATCATTTTCACAAGTGAATTGGCCACCACATAGTACAGACATCAACCCTATTAAGAATCTTTGGGATGTGCTGGAGAATAGTTATGCAGCAGTCCAACTCACATCATCAATATTTGATCTTGGCAAAAAATGTATGCAACTCTGGACAGAACTAAATGATGTGACGTTGCATAAGTTAACCATGGAAGCAGTGTTTTGTTTAATAAGGTTCGTTTGGTCTGTATCAAAGACACAGTAGTCTAATCTCAAGCAGATAATTTATGAAGAAATAAAACTTCATCAAGTTAACTACAGTATATATTTTATCATTTAAAAGGCCAATATTTAAAAGGCCCATTTACTTCCACACAAAAACACACAGTACATGATACTTCCATGGAACTAAAACAGTAATAACTAAGTAAAATGTAATAACAGGATAAACAGGATTTTTTAAAGTTATTTTTAGATTGGATTCTTGTCAACTCGTTTTTTTCTCATTTTGAAATGAGAAGTCATTAACATAAATCCTTTGTTGACATCATCAATGATGAATAACTTTTTCAGCTCTAGACTGAAATTGTGGTCATCTAATCAAGTTCATATTTAGCAGACATTCATATCAAGAGTGAAAGTAGGTTGAGGGTTTAGCTCAGGAACCCAATGGTGGTAGTGCTGGAGGTGGGATTTCAACCAGTGACCTCTTGTTATCCTATCACTAAATCACCTCCACTCCTGTTAGTCTTAACCTAGTTATTTAAAGTGAAACTTGTCATTGTGAAGCACAGCACAACACACAGTGAACCACAATGAAATACAGCCTCCGCACTTATCCCATGTGCAATAGGGGACAGCTATTTAAAGCGCATGGGGAGCAGTGATGGGGATGGTGCAATGCTCAAGGGTACCTCAGGGCAAGCTACTGGTCTGGGTTTCCAACCCATGATCTTCTGATCCTGGACCCAACTCCTGAACCACTAGGCCACCTCTGCCCCAAAGTGATTTGTTGGTGTACCACAATTTAACCATTTTTTTTTCTTGATTGTCCATTGAACTGGCCACTCTCTGGTCAAAAGCTTTCTACTCTAGCCAAAAGGTCATGACTACCCCATTAAAGAATGTGAACTCCCCATCAGGGAAATGAACCACGGTCTTCCACCTGATAGCCGGAGATACTGTCCACTATATTAACGAGGACCACAAGGGCTGCTTGAGTGAAAACCAGGAATCCTAATCGCTAGACCATATGGAACAGTACCACAACGAAATGCAGCCTCTGCATTTAACCCATACACACAAGTGCAGCAGGGGCCAGCTATTAAAAGCACCTGGGGAGCATTGATGGGGACGGTACCTTCCTCAGGGCAGCCTACTGGTCTAGGATTCAAACACACAACCTTACATTTCTGGGGCCAACTCCCTAACCACTAGGCCACCGCTGTCTAAATCTTTTTAGACCATATGGAGAATCTTCAGACTGATATACAAAGCTTTTAGAGACCTGTGATTACACAGTTGACCATTCATGACTAAGCTGATTCTCTGAGAACCTTATTACATATATTGAATGTTTTTTTTTTTTTTTTGTATTCTCATGACGCTATTGTTTGTCCAGTAACATATGCTTAACCATTTTTTTTGTTCTTGTTGGATCAAAATAATCTCATATCAATTCCTGTAATACTGATGTTTATCAATCTTAAATCGTACACTTGCTTTAAAGAAAAATGCAGTTAAATTCACCACATCTGACAACTGAACTTGAATTTTTTTCTTGCATAAAGATGGTGCTGAATGTCCTGCAATCCCCCAGGACGAGCCCAGGGGTGATGAAGAGAAACGTGGATGTACATTTTAAATAGCTCCTTCTCCTGGCCCCTAGCCAGCAGAAATAATAACAGGAGTCATCTGAAATCAATCAGCGCAGCCCGGCTAACTGACTGCTCCAGCTACTTGCGCCACGTCGATCGATGGCACTGCCAGCCATTGTGTGGCCAAATTGCCGCTACCATCAGCAATTTAGAGAAGCCAAGGCAAAGAGGAAAAGAGGCAAACTGAACATAGTGAGGTAGAGCCACGCACAGTGAGTACACTTATCAAAAAGGGAGGTTCATATAGTTTAATTGGACAAGTGTGAACACAAGACCAGCGCTTGCCTAAGAGATTTTTGAATAAAAAAACGCAATTGAAAGAGAAAAGAAAGATAAAGGAAAGAAAAAATATTAACAAGAGAAGACAGAGAGAGAGAGAGAGAGAGAGAGAGAGAGAGAGAGAGAGAGAGAGAGAGAAAATCCTTATAAGAGGTGGGGAACGGGAGGGGCTCCAGAAATCCAATAGTTTAACCTCTGTTTGAGACCCAGTGGTGGCCAGTGAAGGACAGAAGGAAAAAATCAATACAAGCTGATTTGCAGAAGCTGGAGGTGTGGGAGGAAGAGGGGGAAGAAGTGAAAGAGAGAGAGAGAGAGATTGCACAGATAAAAAAAAAGAAAAGAAACATTTGCTTTTTCTACTCTTCAGATCAAAGCAAAGGAAAAGAAACATTAAAATTATGAAAAGAGTTGCAACCTAAAGATGGGATGAAACTACAAAATCATACTCTGGGTCTGGTTATTTTTGAGCCAGCCTTCATGAGAGTGCATAATTCTTTGTGGATGGACGTAAGCAGCATGTGCTATTTATAGCAGCAGAGGGGTCAGGTGTTCTGGGTGAGAGCAGGGTTTACCTGTAGGAGAGAGCAGGCTCGGGGACAGAAGGCCGTGGACACTGTGTGGGAGGAGCCTAGAGCTGTCCTGCATGGTCACCCCCAGGGAACGCTTTGGAGGGCGGCCTGGGCGAGAACTGTGATTTAGAGAGAGAGAGAGAGAGACAGAGAGAGAGAGATTTTGTTAAGTTATTGTGTTGCACTTGTTCAAATAAGATTCAAATATGCATTTATTTATTTATATTTGCTGCAAAGATTTAAATGGCTGCATTAGATGTTTAATCAGTCATTCTGTTTTACAGTAAATTCATAGATAAACAAAACAGTTTGTGAAGCTGATTCTAAAAATAATATTTTATTTTTTAAGGCAACTTTTTGAGGAGTTTTCAAATTCATTTGTAGTTAACTACAAAGAAAAAGAAAATATGCATACCCATTTAAATACATAGCAGAAAAAATTCTTCCATATAAGGTGTAACAAGTTTTAAAGTAAAGTTTTCAGTTCTTTATGACCATAGGCTTTGGTCATGATTGATTAATGCTGTGACACAGGTTATTATACTTAAGTGTAAATGTGTCCTATAGCAGGGGTGGGCAAATCTGGTCCTGGAGGGCCGGTGTCCTGCAGAGTTTAATGAATTCCATGCTTAAACACACCTGGTGTGTTTAAGCAGCTCACCTGATCATTGTCAAGTTTAGTGAGTGTGTTTAAACAGGGAATTCACTAAACCCTGCAGGACACCGGCCCTCCAGGACTGGATTTGCCCACCCCTGTCCTATAGCAAAAGTAGGAAGCAGCTTCAGGAGACCCTGCTGAAATACTCTAGCTGTGGCCTAGTGGATAGAGACTTGGCCCTAGGATTGGAAGTGTCATGGCTTCAAATTCCAGACCAGTAGGTTGCCCTGAGGTACCCTTGAGCATGGCACTGTCCCCATCACAGCCCTCCATGTGCTGAATATGGCTGCCCCCTACTGCACTGTGTGTATGGGTTAAATGCAGACGATGCATTTCATTCACTATGTGCTGTGTTTCACAATGAAAATAGTCACTTTCACTTAATAGAAGAGAGGAATGAAAGTCAGTAGGACAAAGACAGAATACATGACTTTGAATGAAGGTGAGGACAGCAGAATGGTTAGGAATGTAGGTGTGTCGAAGATGGAGGAGTTTAAATACTTGGATTCAACAGTTTAGAGTAAAGGGAGTGTGGTAAAGAGAGGAAATGTAGGTGGTCAGTATGAAAGAGGAAGATCCAGAAGACGAAAAGAAGAAAAACGGAGACGGATGATCAGCTGTGGTAACCCTTAATGGGACCAGTTAAAAGAAAAAGAAGTGTAAATGTGATAAATCAGAATAAATGGTATGACTAAAAAAAAACTATAATTTAATTTTTGGCTTAAATCTTTTTATTTAAAATTATTTTCTCATCCTGTGTGTTACTCAAGTGCGTGCGTGCACACATACACACACACACACACACACACACATATTCCTCAAGGTCCTTAAATTCACAGTTGGACAGCAGCAGGAAAGAGATGCACAGAGAGAGATTCTACAGAAGGGTGCTGCTATACAACTGTGCAAAGACGATAATGATCACCTTGAAAAACATATGCCTCAAGGTGAGAGAGAGAGAGAGAGAGAGAGAGAGAGAGAGAGAGAAAGACAGAGACAGAGAGACAGAGAGAGAGAGACAGAGAGATCTGAGATCTGATAAGAATCCTAAGCTGTTCAGGCACATTGTAGGGCATGGTGTCTGATGCATTTCCATTGGAGTGATGCAATTAACTTCATAAGATTCATAAGACAGGAAGTAACAAACACATACACTACACAAACACGTATACCACACAAACTCACTGTCAATGGACCACACAAATGTTGAGATGTGGCAATGGCCATTTAGTACACTCTGATCATAGACTTGTATCATAGACCCTGTATTATTATTTTGGACACTTCAAAATACCTTCAAGAATATATAGTGAAGCATATTATTATTCCCCACTTTTAGACATGCAGGTCAGCCGTGCATTCTCATACTCCCATTGCGCACTCATACATCATACAGTCCCTCATGTGATTCAGTCACAGTAAACTTTCAAAGGGAGCTACGTCACAGCACCCCAGAAGGAGGAGAGGTCTCAAAATATTCCTTCACACATTTCTCAGAAAGATACATCTGACACAAGATACGCTACTTTGTACTCTAAAACTGACTGAAAACCATAGTAAACCTATAACCCCTTACCAGCAGCTTGCCCTGAGGTACCCTTGAGCAAGGTACCGTCCCTGTCACTGCTCCCCGGGCGCTTTCATAGCTTCCCCCTGCTGCACGGTGTGTTTGTGCATGGGTTAAAATACAGAGATCCAATTTCATTGTGGTGTGCTGTGCTGTGTGTACTCACAATGATGAGGATTGTCACTTTCACTTTCACTTTAAATTATTAAAGCAGTTTTTGAACAAAACTTGGAAACTAGGGCTTTTTGAAACACTAGGGCAAATTAAACCTAAAACTCAAACATTTGGACAAATGAACATTTGAATTAGTAAAAAAAAGTTACAGTATATACACCACAGTATGTATCATTAAAATTAAACAATTTTTAGCTTTACTTTTACTTGATTATGAGTCATTTTAATTTACACCTATTATTTAAGCTCAGTGTGTGTGTATGTGCGTGCGTGTGTGTGTGTGTGTGTACATGCCTGTGTATGCACAAGCCTATATATTTATCTAATTTCAAAAACTATAGATACAGATGGTGTCAGTGTGCTTGTTCTAATGTATTCTGCATATTGAGCTTATATTATCTCCTGTTTCCTCATATTTCCTATTTCTTAAATTAAGCAGAAAGAGTGATTATTAAGAATCCCTTGCAGGAACCACACAGCTTACAAATTCAATGTTTACTTGCTCCTCCTCAAACTGTTTGAACACATCTCTGCTGAAACAGCTTTTTAAATACTTCTTATTTTAATTACCATTACACCAATTTGTAAAGTTTAAGATTGTAAATACTCTTTTTTTTTGTGCACCTCGGGAAATAAGTGTGCATTCACACATTACAAAACATTTTCTTGCCACACTGCTGAGTATTACAAAAATATTCAGACCAAACCCTCTCCAAGCAGCTAGATTTGTATATTTGGTACATGTCTTTTATTGTACTGCAAGCAATTTTTAATAATTATTCCCTATTGATGAGAAATATTCAAACTCAAGTCTTATCTGGATCTAGATCAGGGTGACAAGAAAACTTCTCTTCAGAACTTGGCAGCTAAAAAGACACATTGGATCCAACTCAGCAAGGGCATCAGCAAAGAGAAACAAGCCATGGAAGCAAAATGCAAATTTTAGTGCTGCATGTCATTGGATTGCATCCAAGTACATAAACAGATTTTTTTTTATTATTACTACACAGGTAAAACCTTGAAACATAGTAATATTGTTACACCAAGATACATTATTTATAGTGTATTTACACATATTAGTCAATCAGCCTTAACATTAAAATCCTTATTATAGTGCAGGTTCCTCTAACAAATGAATTAAATAAAAGTGGCCACTGGTCATGATCAGACACCCAGTTCAACCCAACAGTTAATTATGAGTTCTATAACAAGTATGAATGCATGCAAACAAACACTCCACTCTGGTCTGCAAGGTCAGTTAAAGCAAACATGCAACACACCTTATAGTCATGTTATGAATGCAAAAAGGAAACTATAAACAGTAGAGCATGAAAAGCAGAATACTGCTACTGGCTGGAACAGGGAAGCACAGAGTTGGGTTGACTGCAGTGTTCAAAACAGTGTACACTGATTGCTAACTGTATCAATGAATTGAACAGTTCCTTTCAGACTCTCTAACCAAAGAATTGTTTGAAATATTGTTTAAAACCAAAACTGATACAGAATAAAATAACATAATAATACAGTTCCTGTTATTCTGATAGATTTTTTTGTTTTTTGTGTTTGAAAGTGAAAGTGACAACCCTTGTCATTGCGAGGTCACAGCACACAGTGAACCACAACGAAATTGGACCTCTGCATTTAACCCATGCAAACACCGTGCAGCAGTGGGCAGCTATTGAAAGCGCCCAAGGAGCAGTGACGGGGACGGTGATCTCAGGGCAACCTACTGGTGAGGGAATCGAACCCACAATCTTCCGATGCAGGGGTAACCCCCTAACCACTAGGCCACCGCTGCCCCGGATGGGTTGTTTAAAACTTTAAAGTGTAAATGTAGGTGTTCTTGTTACAAACAACGTGTTGCTATTCTCATATTGTGTAGAAGAGCCTTGGAAAATAATCAGTCATCTCGCTGTTTTAATACTGTGTCTCCATTTCCTTAAAGGAAAGCAAACCAAAAAAAACTTGTCAGGGCAGGGTGAGGTCATCAGAGGTTAGAGTAAGGGAAAAATGAACCAATGTCTTGTAATTTACACCAAACAAGTCTATAAGATGGACAAGAGGCACTTTCACAGCAGCCTTTTCTTCTCCTATGAGAAAATAAAGTTAAGCTTCTTCCAGAGAAGCTTCTGTTTTCTTGTGCTCTGAAATATTTTCAAGTCATTCCAACAGGCATCAAAATGTGCAGTTAGCATGGAGTCTCAAATTAGTTCATAGCTGTAGTAGCAAACAAAGTTTTTACATTTCGTAATATCTTTAGAGGTATGTGAGATTTACATCAAACTGAAAACCTTTCGATCTTTTTGAAGGATAAAAAATGCTTCTATGAATAAAGTTGAAGTTTCTTCATTCCCCACACCAGTAGAGTTTGAGATATTTGGACTTTGATGCACTGCTGTGCAATGGGCGCACGTTTCTGTTATGCTAAAAGCAATTGTGCTTGACTCCCTTGGGGCTCTTAAAGCCATTTTCTTCTTTAGTTGGGTATTGTTAGAAGTCAAACAGGCCTTTTCTAGCCATTGACAGGTGCTTCCCCTACATTTAAACCCATCCTTTCACTTCCAAGAATGTATAAGCTCTGCATGTTCCATTCTGATTCCTATGTTAGTGTCATTTACTTTGCTTTTGCAGTGGTGGCGGTGCTGCTTTGGAACAACTAGGCAGAACATTAACAGCCTAAAACAACTGATCATATGTGTCTATATAGCTTGCAGTTTAAGGCTGTTAAATGTAAACCTGTTATTAGGGATAGCCAACAGTCTAAATAAATTACAATACTAACTTGCAGTTACAAGTGCATCATTGACAAGAATCATAAATCCATTAATCAACCAAATCTGAAACTATATCTTTGACCCAAAGTTTGACCTGTCTCCACAAACATATAAACTTACGCTACTGAAAAAGTAAGATTGGCATTTTATTAGAATTAAAACAATAATTCATTTATAAATTGTATTGTGACCAGAAGGGGGGCACATAAGCCATGAAGAAGCTTAAAATGTTGCCATATTGTCCTTTTTTCATCTTTCTTTTTTTTTGTGGCTTTTTTAGTTACAAAAGTGAAACATAGTAAGAATCACAGATAGTCTGAGACTGATTCACTAATAGCCTGCTATAATGCAAACTTTGTAAGTTTATTACAGTAACCCCTATCCTAAAAAAAGCATGTGAGACACATCAGATACAGAAAATTGTATGAAAGAACAACTCTTGACAATTTTGGGACCTAATTTGAAAAACAGCTTAACATTCTGTGGTTAAGGCTGAGTGATAGGGTAAAAATCTTATCACAATCAACATATTTTGAGTTTAACAACTTTATACTAAGCTAAAAATTAAATTTCCGTCCTTAAAATAAACAAGCAGTGTATTTTGCTGATGTGTGGGTTATGTCCTTGTACTGTTTTGTTTGGATCTATCGTTGATGGTTGGGGCAATAGCAGGTCTTTACTGACCACATGTTGCATACTTTAACAGGCGGATGTGACTAAGGTGATAAAATCAGTTTGTCACATTGTAGGAAAACCATCCTGCCCACAGTTTATACATAAAGGTGTTCTGATACTGGGTCTTAAAATAAACAAACAAACCAATAAAACGTCCACACTGAGAGTGACTTGTCCTTTTTATTTACTTTCCTCATGCTCTATGGTTGCTCACACCACACCAATTCTTCTGTGTTACGTGCCCCTGTTGCAACCGGACAATACACTAGTTAAATGATTGGCTGTTGGTACCTCACTTGCACAAACAAGGGATATGATTGGTTGTTTATTATAGTGTTGAAGAATGCTTGGCGTGTGTTCATGCAGCTGAATTCTGGTGATGATTTTTTTTCTTTGGTGACTGATGAAAGTAACTACCCTTGTCATTGTGAAACGCAGCACAGCACAACACAACGAAATTCTATCTGTGTGTTTCACCCATACACGTGCAGCAGGGGAGCAGTGACAGGGACAGTACCTTGCTCAAAGGTACCTCAGGGCAACCTAATGGTGAGGGAATCGAACAATCTTCCGATCCGGGGCCAACTCCCTAATCACTAGGCCACCTCTGCTCCAGAAGTGACACATATAACTATTGTTTTATTATACAGAACTCTTTGGTGTCTTACTTCAGTTTTTTTTTATTAAGTCAGGTCAAGTCAAGTAGGATTTTATTGTCATTTCAGCCATATACACAGTACATAGTGAAACGAAATAATGTTCCTCCAGGACCCTGGTGCTACACATAGGACATCAGACACAACATAAGACATAAGACAACATAAGACACAAGACACAATATAAGACAAGACAAGGCAACAAGTGCAGACAACACAGCACAACAGACAGTACATTCATCACAAACAGTACATTCATCACAGACAGCACCTTCATCATCAGGGGGCTGCAGTGTTGTGGAACAAAGCAGCCCAAGTTGTTGGGCAGTGAGACAGTGTAACAGAGCAGTGTTTTGAGTAAAGTGCGGATGTGCAATTAAAATAAATAGTTAATAGATATGTAGATGGGTAATAAGTGAAGATGTTATCAGTTCAAAAGTCTGATGGCCAGGGGGAAGAAACTGTTTCTCATCCTGGTAGTGGAGGCCCGTATGCTTCGGAACCTTTTCCTGGATGGCAGGAGGGAGAAGAGAGTTTTAAGATTGTTATTTACATTTTTCTTTACCACCCTCACTACCATTCAGCCTTCCAAACATTTTACTTGGTGGAATGGGTTATTCTGGTTAAATTTAAGTTTGCTGCATAGGTGTGAGAAATGTAGAAATATGACATAATTTTGAAAAAGTTATCTGTGATATCTTATAGCTGTTCTGACCTGCCTAACATAACTTAAGCTTAAACTTTTAATTTATCATTAATTTATAGAATTTTGTATATGTGCAGGTTATACATGTTATTATTATTCATCAGCCCAAAATACTTTCCGCCCACCAGAAAATCCATTCTGACCCACATACTCAGGCACTGACTTAGAAATAAAACTTTTTATTTTTATCATGCACTTTGGTTAAAAAAATGCAGATGCTTCGTAAAACATATCTTTTACAAAAAAAACCTGCTAACGTGTTCATGATCTAGGGTGACATTAATACCACAACTACAGTTATATACATGTAATTAATACATTAATTTAATTATAATGTAACCTAAGTCATTTTGCATATGAGGATCAACCCATCCATCCATCCAGTCATCATCTTAACTGCATATACTGATAGGAGTGCTGGACCATGCTATCCTAACATTCAAAGAGTGAAAGGCAGAAATACCCTGGACAGATCACCAGTCAATCAACATGCTAGAAAGAAATACATTTTCTTTATGCTTTTTAAACTAAAGGTTTAGATGCACAATAATGGCCTAGATCATTTTTTAAAGATCAGCTTTAAGTAGGCGAATGCTTCTAATCTTGCACATGTGCACATCCAAAAGATTCCCCATTCTGGGGACATTTTTCATTTGCCTGCCTTGTTTCATAATGTGGCCGGTATTGCAGTCATCCCAAAGTACAAGGAAGAGAAGTCTATGCACACGCACACACACAACCCCCCCACACAGACACAACCCCCCCCCAACACACACACATACTCACTCTTTTTCTCTCTCTCTCTCTCTCTCTCTCTCTGTCTCCCTCCTACACACACACACAGCCATGGTCCCACTGGGCTAGAGGAACAGATGGCTGGGAAAAGTCATTCACACGTTGCCGCTGGTTCCGCTCGCCAGAAAAGAAAAACTCTCGACTCTCCTGCCGCAGCTCCCCGGCGACGGAGCGCCTCTGTGCTGGGGAAGCGCTGGAAAAGTGGGTTACTAAGCACTTTCTATTCCCACAGCAGCTTCACAAATGTGCCCTTGTCATCTCTTAAACGGCCTCATTCAATATTCATGCCCTAGCGACACCTGCTCATGTGCCTAATACAAGGTAGGGGTGGACCCATGCAGGAACTGCACAATAAAACACGCCCATTACAAACAAGGTGTGTGACCTAGGTATAACGACCCAAATGCTGTTTTCCTTTTTGCATTTTTGCCCAGGTATATAGTAAATCAGAAGTTGAACAGAAAAAGCAGTAATAAGGGGCCAAAAGAGGGCATGGAGGGAGAAACCAATCAGATTTCACCCAAATATCTTAATGGGACGTGGTTTAAGCAACAACAAAGGCAGCAGCTGAGGCAGGAGGGAAAAATGTACAAGTCAGGGTGCCTTTGAAGATATTTAATTAAAATCTAATCCTGCATTCTTAAAGGCTCACATAAATTAAGCTGTCAGTCAGGAGATTTATGCATTCACATTTGCATATTGCATACAATTCATCAATTACTCATGTTTGAAAGGCTTGAGTATCCCAGGGAGAGGAGCTGCCAGTGTGCCAACGGAGAGAGGGAGAGAGACAGAGAGAGTGAGAGAAAGAGAGAGAGAGAGAGAGAGAGAGGGAGAGAGAGAGAGAGAGAGAGAGAGAGAGAGAGAGAGCCACAGAGAGAGAAGGACAGAGACAGAGACACAGAGAGAGAGAGAGAGAGAGAGAGAGGTGGGGGGGGGGCTAGTGGTACCCACTGATGCCCAAGAGAAGTCAGTCTCCATATGTCCATGCATTCAACCAATACTGCTGAAAGCAGACACACACACACACACACACACACACACACACACACACGTACACACACACACACGCACGCACCTTTTGAAATTAAGAGCCTGACATGTAAATGATAACATGTAAATGTCTGACATGACAACATGTAAATAAATACATAATATAAATGTTAATTTATATTTAACATATATTAATGTAAATGTATTTATATTAAATATACCTTTGATATATTCAGTATATCAGCATTTCTGAAATAATCAGTTTCATTTTCACTTTCAAAATGTCAAGATAACTAGTTTTTATACCAACATACCAAACCATACCAACATATCTTCCCTTGTGCTACCCAGCTAAATGTGGAAGTTTAGAATCCAGACTTTTGCCACAATTTGTCCACTCATAAAAAAAAGAATATCCCACTACACCGTGCTGTTTGGAAAACTAGTAATACATGAGTTCAGAAACTTTACTACGTAACACACAGTAATAGCCATGACAGGATATGAGTTTATTGTAGCTTAGCAGCTATATACCTGCTAGTTGATTCAGTTACAAAAAATGCTTATTGCATAATTAACTAATTAATTAATTACAAGAGCATTTTCCACATATTTTGCAGACATACAGTACTGTGCAAAAGTTTTAGGCAGGTGTGAAAAAATGCTGTGAACAAAGAATGCTTTCAGAAATATAAATCTATATATATTTAGTATATATTTTTATCAATTTACAAAATGCAAAGTGAGCAAACAAAAGAAAAATCTAAATCAAATCAATATTTGGTGCTACTACCTTTTGCCTTCAAACCAGCATCAATTCTTATAGGTACACTTGCACAAAGTCAGGTAATTTGTAGGATTATAGTCAGGTGTATGATACCTGTTTACCAAACAGGTTCTAATGATCATCAATGTCACACGTAGGTTGAAACACAGTCATGTTTGGAACAACCTACCAGCCGAGTTCCTTCAAAAACTGTGTGCAAGTGTACCTAGAAGAATTGATGCTGTTTTGAAGGCAAAGGGTGGTCACACCAAATATTGATTTGATTTATATTTTTATATATACTCTTTTGTTAATTCACTGCATTTTGTTGATTGATGAAAATAAATGATTAACACTTCCATTTTTTAAAGCATTCTTTGTTTACAGCATTTTTTCACACTTGCCTAAAACTTTTGCACAGTACTGTATATACTAAGTGAATCCAAATCACTATTTCACTACAAACCTATTCAAAAAATATTCCTGATATCAACAAATTCAACTAGAAGACTTCTCACATATAATCTCACATATAATGCTGCTTCTTAGTCAGGACTGCACAATATGTCAGTATTACAATTATACTGCTACACTGTTGCAATTGCAACAGTATATCTATACATATATATATATATATGTTTATTCCCTCATTATTACAGTTCGTATACAGACACCTACAAAAACAGTTTTTTCTTTAAAGTATAGGTTTTACATTTGCATATATAATTTTGAGCCTACAGCAGTTTAGCTTGCATCATTAATGCTTAAGAAGGATTTTAATCCCATGCTGCCTTTCAAATGAGCTGTCATACATGGCAACCAATCACAAATCAGATAATATACAAATATCAGTCTTAAAGAACATTAACAGAAACCTTTTTGTAATTCAAAGGTATGATCATGTAAGGATAAATTATGAATTATATTACTGGTATATGAACCCAGAGGAATCTCATGGAAAAAAAAATAAACATGAGAAACATGTAGAATATGGGCTCTTCAAATACACCTTGGTTGGTGTCTTAAAAAGTTAAATATTAGCCAAAATAATTGGGATTGAATGAATACTGCAACTCCTCCAAACAAACAGTGGCACTCACCTGTAGCTGTGGTTGGTCATCCTGCTGAAAACACTGAATGATTAGAAGCTTATTTGAATATTGCAGCTTTCAGCGATATCAGAATTGCAATAACATATTAACAGACAATATATTGTGCGGACCACTGAGTGTGATTTACTCTGACTGTGTAAATTAAACTGAAATAACTAATAATCCCTTCCGAGACCCACACTGTGGTACTGTTTTAAAGGAGTCAATTCTGCATTTGGGTTTTTAACAATGAAAAAGCTGGACAGAAAGTAATGTGCTGGAAAATGTGATTAAAGAAGAGGGCCCCATGCTCTAAAACAGATACCTCTTTAACCTGCCTCATGATGATGCTGACTCGCCCATGGGCAAGTATCCTACCACTAGACCACCACTCTATTTTGCAGGGTACCGCTGGCCTTGTGAGACACAGCTATTACTGGGTCATGGTTAAGGTTAATGCTGAGGTCACCTTACATTTTGTCCTGAGGGTCTTGACCAAGTTTCTTTACTTACTTTCTTTACTTTACTTTCACAGTGAAAAAAGTGACACAAAAAATACTTAATTCTTTACTAGAATCATTTAATTACTAGGTGCTATACATGTATGAATTTCCAAGTTAGACTACATCTAAAAACAGTGAACTAAAAAGCAGTCATATACAAGTATGAGTGTGATAACACAAGCAAGGTCACACCTGCTGTCATCTCGTATATACATTTGTTCAGCTGTCCTTCACTCTGTAAGTGTATTGAACGTTTTATAAAGCAATCCAATATGGTGGGGATTAGAGTCCAATCCCCAACACTTTTAATTTGGTCAAGGCGCTTTGGCTAAGGCCGTGTGTATGTGGGCCTTTCTTTTTTTTTTCACAGCCTAGTCTCACACTGTGTTCCATTATCTTGATTGGCGATTGTCTGTTGAAGACCATTGTTAGGCATAGCTAGTGGCTATGGGGCAGAGCCAGACTGAAGGCAGCAGATGTATCCAGGACAACAGCTAAAAATTAAGGAAAGTGTTTCCAACCACCATGGCCCAGGGAGGCTGATCTGGTTAAAAGTCAATTGTCTTGCTGTTGGTTAAAGAGGTAAATGCGGAGTCAGAATTTTCCTAAAACAAAAAACAAAACCTAATTTACATTTTTATAAAATGTACAAAAAGTGGTCAGTTGATTTGAAGAAAAATGTCAAATAGAAATAGGAGTGGAAATTTTTAAATGATCAGTATACATTTTTTACATTTATTTCATTCAAAAATGAATGATTGACCTGAATATAAAAAAGTGATTTCCAAAGAGAGACCCCATTGTCTAGTCTTTAACACCAATGTTCAGTGAAATCAACCGTTCAGTTTGTTGCTGTTTCTTGTTTGTTTGTCTGTTTGTTTAAGTGAATGTGTAATTTTCTCGTTGATGGAATTGACATTCAGAACATCCTTGTGGTCTGGAATGCACAAAAAAAAAACAATTCAGAGGCTAAAGATTACTATAGATTACTAAAGTACTACTATAGATTAAAGATTACTATTTTCAGATTAAAAGCAGTAGTTCATTTGAAGAGTTGAAGTTTTGTTTTCTGTAAGAATTTTCTGTGACATGAAACAATTTAATGTTGTATAGTCAGTCAGTCAGTTTCTGCCACTTGTCCCAAGCAGGGTCGCGGGGGGGGATGCTGGAGTCCATCCCAGCTCACACAGGGCAAAGGACAGGGGACACACCCTGGACAGGTTGCCCATCGCAGGGAGGAGCGTGACGGGGATGGCACCTTGCTCAAGGGTACCTCAGGGCAACCTATTGGTAAGGGGTTCGAACCCTCGATCTTCCGATCATGCGGCCAACAATGTTGTATAGTTATTTTCTGATTTCAATACATTAAAAGATTTTTAAAACAACTGGTTGCCAAATCTTCAGGGTAGTCTAAAGTGTTTTATAACTTAAAAAATAAATTATAATAAGTAATCATGTTTTTCACAGCCTAAATAATTATACTGTTTTTAAATAAACATTGTTAAAGTATTGAATGGCAAGTTATTATCAAATTATATGGCAAATTATTTGTCACAGTTTGCAGCACTCTGGCCTCACGGAGTACGCCTGGTGTCTCTTTAAGATGTCAGGTGTGCCTCGTTGGCTCAAGGGTATAAAGACCCCAATGAGTCAAAGCAGAGCGTCAGTCATTCTGGAGTCCCCGTTAGGTGACTGGTTTTAAGTAAGCATGTTGAGTTCAGTGTTTGTATGGGTTTATGTTTATGTTTAATAAAGCTCTTTTGCAGACTCCTGGCTCCGCATTCATGTCCAGTCAAACCCACCTAACCGTTATAGAAATGACCAACCAGAAAATGGACATAGTGAATCAGGAGCTGGTTTATCGTTTTTAAAAGGGGACGGTGTCAGAATGGCTGAGGAGAGGTGCAGACCTGCAGGAGGGCTGTGGAATTCTCAATGGGCTCATGCCAATGCTCCAGCTATATGACAAGAGGTGGAGCTGGAGGCCAGCTGACATGAGATTATCTCCTGCATCCTGAAGGGAAATGGGTGATACTGCCCTCAGCGAGGACTCAAGGTGGAGACTCAGCGGAGGTCAGACAGTCCTCCGACAGCCCCCAAATCTCCAAAACTGCAGGCTGTGTGCTGTGCCACCTCTCCGACCCAGGAGCTCCACAAGCAGGTCGTAGAGCAGGATCAGGCAATCCAGAAACTAATGGCTGCAACCACAGAGCTCATAGGTGGTCCCAGTTCAGCTATGGTTTGGGTGGGGGGGGGGTGGAGTCCCAGATTGTCTTTGGCTCCAGGAGGGCGACCCTCATTGCTGCTGGCTGCAGCACCATAGACTGGGGTACCCCTCACCATCAACTGCAGCCCTGGACGTATCCGCTGCAGGGCTTAGGACCCCTTTTGGTAATATTTCAGTCCAGGTGACCGGTCCAGTCATGTAGGAGGCTGTTAATTGTTTGGGTGATTCTGAGTTTTGTTTGGCCTCCCCTCAAAGATCCAACTCTGGGCCAAGCAGGGTTAAGTACCCCAGGAGTGGCACAACCCATTGAGTCAGAGTAAAGCATCGGTCATTCTGGATTCCACGTTGGGTGGCTGGTATTTTTAACCATTAAAATATAATGTCTTACCAACATTTTTTACTAACCTACTGAATGTGTTTTACTGAAACTGCTTTAAGAAACTGCTAAATATTTCTAACCAACAAAAAAGATGTGGAACAACGTGGAAATTTCTAGCCACAACTAGAAAACATAGCCTGTAGGGTTTATGTAGGCAGGGCAACATCCACATGAAAGCCCCAAGGACCCAAGGAAGCATACTGCCCAGAGTACGACACTGCCTCTACTGGCTTGCATTCTACTCATGGTGAAAAACTTTACCCCTGATTGTAGACATGAGACATGATTGATTCACGTGTAAAAACTATGCTAGTACATTAGTTCACAGCTTGTAATCATGACTTAGAAACTAAGCTCAGGTACAAAACAACATATCTCTAATGCAGCATCATGCTACAGATCTAGTCTTGAGAGAGAGGATCAAGAGTTTATAGTGACAAAGTCTCATCTATTTGGGATAATTCCCCCAAAACACACATAAACACACACACACACACACACACACACACACTGACCAGGCTTCCATCCTGGCCCCACAACAGCCCTTTTGTTTGTAGTTATTAACTGAAAGAATTCCTCCACTTTGGCTTTTAATAAAGCTTGGCCTGACTGCATGCACAGAACCGTTTCAAGTGGCTGATGTGTACAGCATAACTATCCCTTGAGTGTTGAGGCAAAAGGGGTGAGAAGAAGGGAGAGAACATGAGAGACCGAGAGATGGAGAAAGAAAGATTGAGGGAGAGAGAGAGAGAGAGAGAGAGAGAGAGAGAGAGAGCGAGAGAGAAAGAAAGAGAGAGCGAGAGCGAGAGAGAGAGAGAGAGAGAGAGAGAGAGCACCTCCTTATCTCCAAAAGAGGAATCTGTGCTCCTGGGTTTCTTTAAGTGCTGCCTCCAACTGACACCACGTTGCTTTTAGCTTAAGTAGCCAATGCTCATAATTCCCCCTCCCTCCTCTCAATAGTGCCACTGCAGAGCTACTGATGGTATTGAATAAATGTCAGAAGTCTTCCACCCCCTGTCTGCCCTCAGAGAGAGAGAGAAACAGAGAGAGAGAGAGAGAGAGAGAGAGAGAGAGAGGGAGAGAGGGAGGGAGGGAGATAGACAGAGAAAGACAAAGTGAAAGAGAAAGAAAAAAGATTTAGGTGTGGTTTTATTAACGGTGGGCTGGGACTTATGGGATGGAGTTGTTTGTTAGTGAGCCATTATCTTTTCCCATCAATCACAGCAGTGATGCGAATGCACACCACGCGTTGTCTATGGCAGCAAAAATATACATCAAAATGGAGGACAAATAAGTCCACTGAGTCTATGCTCATTTTGAAAACACATACATACATACACATACACACACACACACACACACACACACACACACAAAGCAAGCAGTCAGCCATATAGTGCAAGATCCTCAGAGCATTTAATTAATGACATGCTTATGGACACTTCTGATGGGCAGGTCTGGAACTAATGTTTAACTGCCCACTGCGCTGTTAAGACTGAGGATTGGTGATAAAACGATAATTACAGTTACTGCATTTTAATATTCCAATATGAAATGTCTTGTATGATTAACTCTTTCCAGCTGACCCAAAATTTTGAAAAATAATTCTTTATAAAAAGACCTATCATTGATTTTAAATTGGAAAGCTGCCCAGTGAGGCAACTTGAACTACAACTGTACATATTTGTATAACTGCTTCAAATATTTATGATAGTTTATGAAATTTCAAAGACATTTTGCAGAGAAAAAAGTCTCACTTTTCTCACTGTCATCTAAGATTCAGCTGAGAAGAAATCATATTTTTACTAATGTCATCCAACGGAATACCTGGTCAACTGATATGTGTGTGTGTGTGTGTGTGTGTGTCTATAAAGACATCAATAATCATACCTACTATATTTATTGAACATAAAGACTGACAAGTCAAAAATCTTTATCTCCTTTTTGTAGTAGGGGGTGGTGGTGGTCTAGTGGTAGGCTACTTGCCTATGGACCTATGGCTCAAGAGGTCCCAGGTTCAAATCCCACCTCTGGCACTATCACCACTGGGTCCCTGAGCAAGACCCTTAACCCTGAGTTGCTCCAGGGGGACTGTCCCTGTAATTAGGACATGGAAGTTGCTCTGTATAAGAGCATCTGCTAAATGCCATAAATGTAAATGTAGTTGTATTTTTACATTTCATAATGCTAGCTGCAGTTAATGTCAATATGTACAACCTAGGGAGCAACATTACATTAGTTACATATTAGAGTAGACAACATTTTCATTTTTTTCCTCAGAGTTATTTAAGATATACAGGTTGTTGTTATGAAAAAGATGATATGTTGTTTGTACCTATATGCTTTGCGTCTATGTGAGATAAGTGTAAAAGTAATAAAATCTATAAACTACTTATGCAAGTTTTCAGCTATTTTAGTAACTTTGGAGGATGGGTGACAGAGGGTAGGTCAATAGAGAGTTCAGCTCCCAAGTCCTTAAGAGTCTGCTTTATCCCCTGAGAAACCCTCCCCTCCTAAACTGTGCTTGACCCTCATCATGATCCTGCACAGACTCTTTCTCTCTATCTCTCTTTCACTCTCTAACACACACACACACACACACACACACACACACACACACACACACACTCTCTCTCTCTCTCTCTCTCTCTCTCTCTCTCTCTCTTTCATCTCATATTAAAACCCTCCCTCATCACTTCTTTTCCAGATCACTTCACCCTTTCATCCTTGGTTCCTTGGTGTGCCCACCTTTCCATTTATCCCTTCTTTCTGTACTATTCTCCTCTCTCATTCTCTCTCTCATTCCTTCCTTCTCTCTATCAACTTTGGACTGAACATATGATGAGCCTGTAATTAAGCACAATGAGAAAGTAGGGACAAACAGATGGAGACAAACAGAAAGTGACAGGGAGAGAAAACAAGAGAGAGAGAGCAAGAGAGAGCAAGAGAAAGAGAGAGACTGTCATCACCTGACAGCATGTTGAGATACAGCTCAATGTGGGGGCCTTATAAATAGAAATGTGCAGATAAACAGCGCTATGCTTCCAGAGCATGCTCACTCTCTTTAACCCCAAGGCAGACCATAGGACACAGGAGACGGCCAAGAGAATGTTCCAGAGCATGCTTCAGTTGAGCAGTGATAGATCTGAAGCAGCCGGACTATGAGAATGGCCTTGACAGTCTGTTATCTGTGAGTTCTTGCACACAAGGGGGAAGAGACAGGTCTGTGGTGTGTGAGAAAAAGCAGATATTCAGAACTGTACACACTCACACATTGGTTATAATACAATGTCATGTTGCAGGGTTATAGAAATGAAGCAATTTTAATACAGAATTGAAAAACAAAAATATGAAACAGGGCATAAAATTATGTTGGAGAAAACATCTGTTTGTGATAACAGTCAGAACACCTTTAACACAAAATCTTGAGAAATCGATTCTTTAATACCATCGTATTAAAAATCACAATGACAAAAAAAAAACCCAAAAAACGTCCCCACAACCCTCATGGTGCATTTTACATATTAACATATAAACAGACTTTTTCAGTCTTCATCTTCTCGTTGTCTCCAAATCATCCAACCTGAGAAGCTCCTCTAATATAAACATTTTTAATACTGTCCATCCTCATCACTCCATTTTGCTTAGCTGCTCTCGCTACCATTCTAAAACCCGTTCATTTCACTCCTGCCACCCTTCTCCATCCATTCCTGCCTGCACTCTTCCACTCTCTGAACAATTGATCCCAAGTATTTAAATTCCTCCACCTTTGTTAGTTAGACTATATGACAACTGGAGGTCAGCTGACATGGCTGAGTTTATCTCCTGCATCCTGTAGGGAAATGGGTGATACTGCCCTCAGCGAGGACTCAAGTATTTAAATTCCTCCACCTTTGTTAGTTAGCATGTAATACCACCTCTGCTTTAGACCAGGGTGGTGGTGGTCTAGTGGTAGGATACTTGCCTATGGACCTATGGCTCAAGAGGTGCCAGGTTCAAATCCCACCTCTGGCACTACCACCACTGGGTCCCTGAGCAAGACCCTTAACCATGAGTTGCTCCAGGGGGACTGTCCCTGTAATTAGGACATGGAAGACGCTCTGGATAAGAGCGTCTGCTAAATGCTGTAAATGTAAATGCTTTAAATGCATCCATGCATCATAAAGCCCTCATGCATATGCTGTACAACTCTGACATACTTCTCTGTAAATCCTGACTTCCTCATATTTTAATATTCAATATGAAATGTCCTGTATAATTAACCCTGACTCAATATTTTAAAAAATATATATTTTTTATAAAATAAAATTTATAAAAAACCTCTGACATACTTCCCTTCCACTCCTGACTTCCTCATAGAAAACAAAACTCCTCTCTAGGCACCCTGTCATATGGTTTCTCTAAGTCCATAAAGGCACAATTCAACTCCTTCTGACTTTCTCTATATTTCTCCATTAACAGAGCAAACATAGAATCCGTTGTGTTCTTTCTTGGCATGAAACCATAATGCTGTTCACTAATCATGACCGGTTTTTATCCTAGCATTCAATACTCTTTCCCATAACTTCATGCTGTGACTGATCAGCTTTTTCATATTTTTATGATACTTTTTCAGTACACTCCAGTATTTTTGGCTGTATGACATGTATGACATCAACACCTGCTTCCTACCAGAATAATACATTTCTTCCTAAAGCCTTAATATCTTTTTATATATACTTATAAAAACTTTGTTTTGTGCCTAACCCTAACCATAACTAACCTGAAACTTAATATTTTTTTGTTCTAAGAATGTATGAAAACAAACACAATCACTCATCTGCTTGCTCCCTCTCTCCCTTACACGCAATATCAAGCTCGGTATTTTCATGCACACTCACTTTCACTTTCACTTCATTCATTTACCTGTGCACGTGAAATAGGTGGTAGGTATACATACTGTATGGAATATACCAAGTGCAGTTTAATTTCTTTTCAAATCTAGGGCCTAGATACATTTAATTTAAATTCATGTTCAGAGCAGTTTGAAATAAGCAGAGATGGCAGAGAGATAAGCATTGTTCCAAGCACAAGCAACCAGACATCCCTTCTAACAAGCAAATGCAACAAATTTAAAATATTCACGTTGCTGACACAGGCTTTCAATTCTACAGTTATGTCTCCAGAAAATTTCAATTTCAATTTATTCTTGTATAGCGCCTTTTACAACAAAGTTGCCCCAAGGCACTTTACATTGATGGTCGATGATGGAACAGGTTACAGTAATAGATGTTAAAGCCGGACGACTACGGAGGAGAGGAACCAAAAACTCCACTATGTGGAGAAAAAAAAAACCTCTGAGGGTCCAAGAAAATCATTGCCAATAGAATTTCCAGGGTAGCCACAGGAGCCACAGGAGCCACAGTCACCATGCCTAATGCCAACCACTGGCTCAAAGTGTTTAAAGTACTTTAACACTGGGCTGTGTAGCAGTGAAGTGCCATCTTACACTTTTAGGATGAGTATATCATCTAGCATCCAGCTTACTACTATTCCCATGGCTAAGTACAAATAAACACCTCTTATACAACTTATTATACAGTTTCTTATACAGTGAATTTGCCAAACTTTGTATTGTCAACATCAATTACTGGCATCCTCCATGAAAATGAGCTATTATCAATATATTAAACAAAAAGTTTCTCACAGGCTTTAATGTACGTTTTCATTGTAAAAAAAAATGATAATTGCATTATTAGTACCTGGTTAAGTCTCTTATTATTGGCTATAATAAATAAGCCACTTTCTGAAACACAGTGCCCTACTGATTAGGGACTAGGCCCCAGGATTGGAAGGTCATCGGTTAGAATCCCGGACCAGGTGGTCACCCTAAGGTACCCTTGAGCAAGGTACCATCTCCATTACTGCTCCCTGGCCCTGAATATGGCTGCCCTGAAAATTTGTTTTGTTGTGGATCACTGTGTACTATGAATGCACAGTACACAGTACACGAATGCACAGCAGAAAGTTTGATATTGTGGTTCCACAATTTTTGACATGTGGGTTTTGCTGTGTGGGTTCTGTTTGGTATGCTTATCTTCCACTCAAGGCAAAGTTTCAGTTTTTGACAGGAAGTCTAAAATTGTTTGGGCAAAAACGTTCCTGATATTTAGTGGAATTAATCATGTTATTGATCCCTTGGACCACTAGCTGTAAAACAACTCCAAAATAACATTTGACAAGCACCAAATGCAATAAAAGATGCAATGTCTTTTCCTGACACATGTGCATGAACATTAAAAAAGTGACAATTTTTTTAGTTACAATAAACTTCTGAAACTCAGTCACTGATTTCTGTGGCTGGCTTCTAGAAAAAAGGCTTTTAATTAATTGAACTTTTCAAACAAAAAAAGCTTCAAGTGATGGAGTTGACATCAAACATGGAGTTTGATCATTTTCAAGTCATTTTCCTGGCAAGATTATTGCACTGGTAAATGTAAATTTTACATTTGTAGATAACCTCATATTTGCATATTGTTCATATATGAAACCTAATATTTTTATAGTTATCTTTCCTACTTACAACTTTAATCTTATTTCTCCCTGATTGTGTTCCCTCATGAAGCATAAGTTAAAGTTGACAGTTTTGCATTTTAACCATAGATTCTTACCATGTTCCCTTGATTTTCTTAGTTATGTCAGTTTTATTTAATTTTCTATTTTGTTTCACTGTTTATGTAATAATTAGTTTCCTTTATAAGAGTCAAATCACATGAGATGTGTTTTTAATTCAGTTTGAAAATGTGTCTAATGAGAACCAGCATTTTGCTAGGTACTTCAATATACATTTTTCTGTTAACTTAAGAAAATACATTTGTCAAAATGACCCGCTCCCTAGGGCTCTTAAGTGGTACAACCAGTGAAGACACTTACAGCGGTCCTAATGAATTCTATTTAAGTACACAGAAGTTCTATCCTTCAAGTGTGCTGAGCTTCCCTATCACAAAGCTTAAGCAGAAATCATGTGCTTGTCTTCACACTCCAAACTGTTGGTTGCTGTATGATTGAAAAGATAAAGACAGCCGGCTGGATTTGGCTTGTGAGAAAACTGAGCCAAAAAGCTATTATATTCCTTTGCTATTTATCATCATAAGTGAGGATTTCAAAGGCAAATAGCAGATTGCTTCACAAGCTGACCAACTGTGAAAAGTAATCATCTTTTTGTACTTTTAAATTCATAATTTCACCCCACACATATACAATCATTTCCATAAGTAAAAAACATTGCTGTTATATATATATATATATATCTTCTTTTTCTTTCGGCTGCTCCCGTTTAGGGGTCGCCACAGCGGATCAACTGTCTCCATTTCTTCCTGTCTTTTGCATCTTCCTGCTTCAACCTGACCACCTGCATGTCCTCTCTCACCACGTCCATAAACCTCCTCTTTGGTCTTCCTCTTCTCCTCTTTCCTGGCAGCTCCATCCTCAACATCCTCCTTCCAATATAATCATCGTCTCTCCTCTGCACATGGCCAAACCAACGCAACCTTGCTTCTCTAACCTTGTCTCCAAGACGTCTAACCTGAGCTGTCCCTCTAATATACTCATTTCTAATCCTGTCCAACCTCGTCACACCCAACGAAAATCTCAGCATCTTTAACTCTGACACCTCCAGCTCTGCCTCCTGCCTTTTCATCAGTGCCACCGTCTCCAACCCATACAACATAGCTGGTCTCACTACTGTCCTGTAAACCTTCCCTTTTACTCTAGCTGGTACGCGTCTGTCACAAATCACTCCAGCCACTCTTCTCCACCCATTCCAATCAGCCTGCACTCTCTTCTTCACCTCTCTTCCACACTCGCCGTTACACTGAACTGTTGATCCCAAGTATTTAAACTCCTCCACCTTTGTTACCTCCACTCCCTGCATCCTAACCACTCCACTTTCCTCCCTTTCATTCACACTCATGTATTCTGTCTTTGCCCTACTCACTTTCATTGCTCTCCTCTCCAGAGCATATCTCCATCTCTCCAGGTTCTCCTCAAGCTGCTCCCTACTCTCACTACAGATCACAATATCATCAGCAAACATCATCGTCCACGGAGACTCCTGTCTAACCTCGTCCGTCAACCTGTCCATTACTACTGCAAACAAGAACGGGCTCAGTGCTGATCCTTGATGTAATCCAACCTCTACTTTAAATGCATCCGTCACTCCCACTGCAGATCTCACCACTGTTACACTGCCCTCATACATATCCTGAACTACTCTCACATACTTCTCTGTAACACCAGACTTCCTCATACAAAACCACAACTCCTCTCTAGGCACCCTGTCATATGCTTTCTCCAAATCCACAAAGGCACAATGCAGCTCCTTCTGACCTTCTCTGTACTTCTCCATCAACACCCTCAGAGCAAACATTGCATCTGTGGTGCTCTTTCTCGGCATAAAACCATACTGCTGTTCACTGATCCTCACCTCTTTTCTTAACCTAGCTTCTACTACTCTTTCCCATAACTTCATGGTGTGGCTGATCAACTTTATCCCTCTATAGTTACTACAGCTCTGTGCATCACCCTTATTCTTGAAGATCGGTACCAGTACACTTCGTCTCCACTCCTCAGGCATCTTCTCACTTGCCAAGATTGTGTTAAACAATCTGGTCAGAAACTCAACTGCCATCTCCCCTAAACATCTCCATGCTTCCATCCGGTCCAACAGCCTTTCCATTCTTCATCCTCTTCATCGCTGCCCTTACTTCCATCTTGTTTATTTGCTGCACTTCCTGGTTAACTCTTCTCACATCATCCAGTCTTCTCTCTCTCACATTTTCTTCATTCATCAGCTCCTCAAAGTATTCCTTCCATCTGCTCAACACGCTCTGTTCACCTGTGAGTACGTTACCATTTCTATCTTTAATCGCCCTGACCTGTAGCACATCTTTCCCAGATCTGTCTCTCTGTCTAGCCAATCGGTAAAGGTCCTTTTCTCCCTCTTTACTGTCCAACCTCTCATACAATTCACCAAACACCTTATCTTTGGCCTTCACCACTGCTTTCTTCGCCCTGCGGTTCATCTCCTTGTACACCTGTCTACTTTCTTCATCTCTCTGACTGTCCCATGTCTTCTTTGCCTCCCTCTTCTTTTGAATACACTCCTGGACTTCTTGGTTCCACCACCAGGTCTCCTTATCCTCTTTCTTCCTTCCGGATGTCACACCAAGTACATTTCTAGCCGTCTGCCTGATCACTTCTGCAGTAGTTTCCCAGCAATCCGGTAGCTCTTC
>CM029381.1:5818559-5836189 GCA_017165825.1 Hepsetus odoe | reverse complement strand
AGGCCAATGACTGGAGCAGGCCAGAGGCTGAGGAGGATGCCCCGCGGCTAACCAAGGAGAGAATTTTTTATGATCCCCACACACACATTCCCACAGCTGACGTCGCTTTCCCTGCCTGTCTGCCTGCTTGCCTGCCACACAAATCAGGTTAACACTTCCCCCTCAACACGCCTTTGTCAGCCAACTCTACTGAATGCTTCACCCCACCATTCTCAATCTCACCTTTTCTTCTTTATGCTCTCTTTTCCTCCCTCCCTCCCTCTCTCTCTCTCCCTCCCTCCTTACTTCTTCCACTGCCTTTTCTACTTCTCTTTAGTCTACCAGTACTCAAGATTCTCTGTCTCTCTCTCTCTCTCTCTCTCTCTCTCTCTCTCTCTCTCTCTCTCTCTCACTCAAGGTTCAGATCCCACTCAATTAAATTAGATCTGCTTCCCGTAATTGTGCCACTCACAACGCCAAAGCTGACAGCAATCGGCTTTTCCCCCTGTGCTCCAGGCTTGTCCCCTCCACCCTATGCCTTTGTGGGCACCAGCGGGGGAGGCCTGAGCAGAGGAGGAGGGAAAGGGATTCCATCTGACATGGAGGATTGGGAGTTCGCCTCCAGACAATGGCGGGAGGCTGGCACGCGGATTAAATTCTCTGACACTATCAACCTGCCTGCCGATTCTGGGCAGAGGGGGCGGGAGGAACAGGGCTCTGTGAAATACCGAACAGACCCACTCTCTTGCTGCTGCTCAGTATTTCACTATGGATTACTGTCACTCAGTACTAAGAGAAGGAGTTACAGAGAGAGAGAGAGAGAGAGAGAGAGAGAGAGAGAGAGAGAGAAGAACTGAAGGAGGGGAAGGACTGACTCCCTCTTATTTATTTAATAGCCCATGTCCTAATCTGTTTCAAAACAGTGTGGAGAGGGAAAAATGTCATGGGAAGATGTAAACACAGAGATGTAGTGCCTCTTGTACCTACAAACAGACTTTGTTCCAAACTTAACAACTTATTTCTTTGTACACCCCAGAACTTATGAAGGAAAGTTATAGGAGCTTTCAATTTTCCCTTTTGTTATGTTTCAGGCTTTTTTATTTCAATCCCTCATCTATTTAAGTTTAAATTCCCATGAGAAAGTATTCCAGTGAGAGTTGACTATTCTTTGGAGAATTATCCATATTTAGATAAATAGCATTCTCTTGAACTCATTGTGCGTGCACACAAAAACAAGTCATCTTGAATTAGTAGAGAACTGGTTAAAAAGGCTTGTGAGGTGGTGACTGATGCTACAGTTCCCCATGACATCACTTGCCAGCAGCAGCTCTTTTAAAGCTCAGAGCTTCAGGAGATCAGACGCTTGTTGCTTTGATCAGTCATGTAGAACTATCCACATGTCAGACTTCACCTGCAAGAAACAATACACCATCAGGGCCCCTCTCCCATTGCACCATGACCCTGCCCACCTGTGGCAACAATGGCCTTGAAACCAAAACCTTACCTAATGGAAAGGTTTCGATGTAATGTACATAAGATGAAAAATGTCTGATTTGAACAGCTTTGGAAGCCTCTTTCTTCAAGATGTTAAAAGTTACCTAATGTATTTAGCGGGTTACCGTAATATTACATTAAATTACATTCAGTACATTGCAAGATTGAGGGTGCAGACAGGGGCAAAAGGGCAGGATTAGGGAATTTTGGTGACACTTTGGGTGACATCTAGAGGTTAGGACCTAAGACCTATGGGCCTGACTTGGACTGTTAACGTATTGAGTTATTCCAAAAGTTACCACTGGATGCAGTTATATCAGGTGTCTTGATAAAACTGAAGGACACTCAAGTGTATTGATAAATGCCAAATGTAATCCTTGTGCTCACATTTGGAATTGTAATGTGTCTGGTGAGGTCCAAAGAGTCACTCTGACCTCTGTCATTTCAAGCAGATTGCACTAGGCTAAATTGATTAAATGCATTTGATTCTTCAAATAGCTGAAAGCCTCAATCAAACTACATTGCAGACAAAATAAATGCTCAAACAGATGATAAATAGTAACTTTATCAAATACAAAGGACCAAATATAAAATAATTTAAAACCCCATATACATATAGAAATAAAATACATAAAGAACTACCATAAGAAAGGGATATATGAGATTTTCAGATTTATTTAGAGAAAACAAAGTTTCTTTAAAAAAATCAACATAAGCAGCCTACATGGACATATATAATGACTTGATGTTTGCAAAATGCTTTAATGCTGAATGTTCTTATATGGAAAGTAAGGGTTCAGCCTGAAACATCTGCTTTGTCAAAAAGATGACATGATTATCACTAGGTGTTCTTAATTAGATGGCTGATGGTTTGCCACTGTGGTGTCCATCAGTATATTGAATTCAGCCTTTGTCTAGGTTAGATTTGATAAGTAACTAATCTCCATGTTCTCGCAGGTCACCATGGTAATGTCCATCTGATCAATTTCCTGTGCTTGCCCATGCATCCTAAGAGGCCATAAACGTTCATTAGCGATGCTCAGCGACAATCAAGCATGTTTGGAGAACATGTCTAAATGCACAGCTGGGAACAAACAGTCACTTCAAAAACAGACACATATACACAGGCGTGCATACATAGGTGCTTATACGTGTATTTATTTGTTTGTTAACGTGTTCAAAAAGAATTGCTGCTAAGGTGCAACCCTTGATAAAATATATTTTTCTAAAGTGGTTAAAGTAAACCTTCAGCACTGTAAATGTAGATCAAAACTTGCAATTTAAAGCAAATATTTTATATCACATCCTGAAAGAACATACAAACATACAAACTTTAATACAAATTTCTAAACTGTCAGTATTTAATACCAAGCAAGCCTAGCAACAAAAACGCCTCATCTCCTTCTCCAGCCTAGACTCTATGTTAGTGTCTGAATTATGAGTGTTTCATTTTGTTTTCCTGAACAACACCTACCATATCCACTTTAATTTGATGCAGGGAGCAAAATGACCAGGAAAAAAAAATCAATAGTAGGCAGAGAGAGTGGATATTGTCCTAACAAAACACACCACACATGATGGTAGGTTTTGCTAGTCCTGTCCTCTTTTGAAGGCGTTCCTAATTATATTGATGGTTTCTTTTATTGAATGAGTGTTTGCTCAGGCATAACTGAAACTACTGAATCTGGTTGAAGGTTGTGCGGAATGTAATGCAGTATTAAGTGAGCTAGGACAAAGCCCATGGTTCACAAGGACAGTGTTGAAAATCAGACCGCTACTATTATTACATAAAGTTATGTTCCCATAACATAATGGATACAAGAAACATAAATCATGCAAATGTGTAAATTGCTCTTTTTTCCCCCATCCCCCATATACACACAGATATAGGGTAACCTGTAGGTTACCCATTACTTTCTCTCCTTCAGATGTGCATACACACACACGCACAGACACAAAGGCTGTTTAGTGGTCAGTACCCTTCAGTCTGTCCCCTGTCAGCAGAGTTGTGGGCCACTAAGCTAAGTGCTGACCCTGGGTTTGCCCTGCCTGTCAGCCTGTCGCTAAGGTTAAACACATCTGGACAGTCCCCTCTCATTCACTGAGCTAGCATGGCTAACCCTGTTGTTTCTACATTCTCACTTACTGTGGACATTGCAGACTTTAACTAAGCCATTTTCTCAGATGTATAACTATTGTAAGGCCAAGAAGGCATTTTTCAATATATAAAAAATAAAAATTATTTGTGTGCTTAACAAACTTCATTATTAAAGATAATCTCCACAACATAGCAGTTCTTTCCACCCTATTAAAAAGAGTTTGTGTCTGTGTTCATGCTCCCCGCAGGCATGTGGGGGCTCTGCACTGTACATACATGTATGTTCTGATTAGCGCAGCCACATGCTAATAGTTAAGTGGGGCAGTGTAATGCAGACCAGACGTTATGGATTCCTGTACAGTCTTAAATGGACACATGTTTAAAATGGATCCTTTTGAAGTTGGCAAACAATGTGCAATATCAGGAAACAAGCATGGAGCAAGAATGCAGCTTACGGGGGGAAGAGCACACTTAGCGAGCCTGTGGGTAAAAGTAACACACAATGAAACATGAAAAAGACTCCGGGCCCCATTAAGTCTCAAGATCACAAGACGTGTGCATGTGTGTGTGTGCATGTGTGTGTGTGTGTGTGTTTGTGTGCATTTTTTCATGTGTGAGTGTATCTACCCTATAACAGTCCATACAACAATATCACTCTTGATGTCTTTCCATCTCTCTAGTATTATCAATCACTGATAAACACACTCAGACACTCATGCACACACACATACACAGACACTCACAGGGGATGGCCCTCATGGTGAGAACAGGTCTATTTTTGTGAGGGTAGCCAAGCACTCACTCCTCTATAATCAGTGCTGTATTGTTAGCAGTGGTCTGATGGAAGGCAGGGGGTCTACAGTTAGAGACATTCAAGCAGATACAGAGGAGCCACCCTTCTAGCAAATGTTATGTTCACATTGCTTAATCATATAATTAAATACAAATTATTATCATATAAATATATAAAGAGTGGACATTCTCAAAAAAAAAGTGTAGTAAAATAGCAAAAAGTAAATTGTTTTGGATGGCAACAAATTCTATATTATTCATTATGTTTTTATATTATTTATTAACGTTTGAACCCTTCACTGGATGATCGAAGTTTGGTCCCTGGTGAAATATTTATTAGTTTTTATAATTATGTATACTTACAGTTTTTATTTTCAATGGATATAAAAGTAATATTGTTTTTACTTATTTCTATAACACAATTAATATTAACTTATAATCAATTCAAATAAAGATATATTTAGCTAAATTAATAAGAATGTCTTTTTTAAGTAGTTGAGACCTTATTAGCTGGTTTAGTTCAAGAATTCTCCTTTATGTTCTCACCATCATACAGAACAGACTTCCATCAGCACACCTGATAGATAGATATAGATAGATACATAAACATAAACACACACACACACACACACACACACACACACATACATATACATCAAAATGTCATTCCCTTAACTATATTTATCTATTTCTACAGTGCTGTCTATCTGTTTGTCAGTCCATGGACAGTGCACGTCCTTGCTGCAATATTCCCTCACAATGCATTTATACATATGTACAAGACAACAGACAGCAGCTAATCATCCATCTGTCATCTTACTTTCATCAACCCAAAACATGCAGCATGAATAAATAAATGAAGGGTTGAGGGGATCCTTTGCCATTAATATTCCACCAAGTGCTAATGCCATTTAAGAACATGAATAAATCTTTTTCATAAGGCAAGATGAGTCTGTATTTACTCCATAAAGAATTTTTTCCTTTTAGATTTTGTTGTTTTATGGTCATTTTGGAGCTGAAGCAAATGGTCTTATGGTTACCTAACATATGTAACTCACAGAATTAATGACTATAAATACACAAAAAAAATCATCAATGTCTTATGTGATTTTAATGCCTGACAAAAAAAAGAGAAGCCATGAAATTTGTGTTTTAAGTTTGTGAAAGCAAAAACAGAAAACCCATAGTGAAAATACAAAATGTAACAGATCACACAATATTTTAAGAAGTCGTGTGGTTGCTCTTAATTCACTGTGTATCAAAGAAAAAGTTGCAAAAATGTAAGTGCAGGCTATTAAATTGGATAGATGCTAGACTGGCTTTGGATGTCTGCAAGTAAACATCCAACCAGTGAACACGGACTAGCAATGACACTGGTATCATGCTGCTGATGATTTTTGCAATGCTGTCAGTTTCCTTATGTCAACTCATGTACAGCCCTTGTCATGCAAACACATTTAGTGATTTCTTGCCCGTCCTAGTAATGTATGTATGTAAAACATATGAATGCAAGTGTGTGTACGCTAAAATATGTAAAATATAAATGTATATAAAGCTGTAATATAAACGTTTGAAAAAGTGGCACATAAATATTATGCTGTGCTATTTTAAATAATTTTTTTAAGCAACTTAAACTTCTAAAAATCACCAGAAAAAGCGTTCCTTGCTCTGTATC
Source organism: Hepsetus odoe (assembly GCA_017165825.1). Lineage (NCBI taxonomy): Eukaryota > Metazoa > Chordata > Actinopteri > Characiformes > Hepsetidae > Hepsetus > Hepsetus odoe. The sequence continues at coordinate 5,830,151 of CM029381.1, read as the reverse complement.
TCCCAGCTCTTATTCTGAGGTACATTCTGGCACAGGTGATCGATGGCCAGATCTGTAGTTAACGAAGCACTGTAATGCAAATGCGGTACTGCATTGATCGCTGCGATCCCTGCCTGTGCTGCTGCTGTTGCTGTCCCAGCAAGGGCATTAACCTCAGCCCATGAGCTTCTTGACCATTCATGGCCAAGAAAACGCCTGCAGTTCTGAACTGCCGTTTCAGCACTCCAATGACAGGAGAATGAGAGCGAGAGAGAGAGAGAGAGAGAAAGAAAGAAAGAAAGAAAGAAAGAAAGAAAGAAAGAAAAGACAAATGAGAGAGAATGTAAAGTACTAAAGAAATATAAAGTAAGGCATAACTAATTGCAGCTAGGATGGCAGGGTTTAATTTCATAGCAATTAGTAGAATGACTTATCATTAGCCCAATCTTTGCAGAGCATCACTCAAAAAAGGCAACGTTTAAAGAGTGGTATCAATCAGTGACAAAGATCACCGTTTAAATAGCCAGAGGGAGAGCTAAATTCCTCAAAATCTCTGAAGTGTTGAGCATGTTAGATCTTTAAAAGCCACATTATCACAAAACAGGAACCAAGAGAGTGCTTCAGCAAAGTAGAACACTGAGAGGACTTGCAGAAGATCTCCCAAAGCCTCCTTAAAAATTACATTACAGGCTTTGGTGAAGCAGGGTCCATTTAAAGGCAAAAGTGATGACATTGGAGTCCTACTTTGTCACATCTCTTAACCTCACAATTCTTTAATCCATTAGAACATATTTGGTCCAATTCAGAGCTATCAATCACTGAGGAAGGAGCAGAAATTGGAAGCAGAGCAAAATTTAACATCCTGCAGACTGATTCCACATGTAGCCAGCCACTAGGAAACAAGGCTAGACTGGCCAAAAACCTCAGGGCTGTTCCTAATTTACTACAACTGGTCTCCCCAGACTTGCTTCTGCACTGGGATATCCCCTGTTTCAAAACTGCCAACTAGATTGTTAAAGAATAACCAATGCAATAAATATGAGGTTGATTCTTGGGGTCTTTAGTGGCAGTCTATTATGTACTGGCTGCTGTCAGGGGTTGTAAGCCTGCTCCTTAACTCTACCCTAAAGTTATACAAGCCCTTGAAAGCAAACAGCACTATTAAACATTAGGAAAATAGCTCCCAAGGCTTGTAGAAAAGTTACTGGAAGTTCAGCAGTTAACAAAGCAAAGGAAAAAATCCAGGTGAATCGGAATACAGTTGTTACAGCTCCTGCACAGCTCCCAAAGAAAGAGCATAAAACAGAAGTGAAAGTGACTGTTCTTGTCATTGCGAGGTCACAGCACAGCACGAACCACAATGAAATTGGACCTCTGCATTTAACCCATGCAAACACTGTGCAGTAGGGGGCAGCTATGAAAGCGCCCAGGGAGCAGTGACGGGGATGGTACCTTGCTCAAGGGTACCTCAGGGCAACCTACTGGTAAGGGGTTTGAACCCACAATCTTCCCACTAGGCCACCGCTGTCCCAAAAAGCATGAACCAGGGCATTCTCATGTCCACATTAATGTAAGAGCAAAATAGATTTAAGCAAGGCACTTGTGAGAACTGTGAGAAAGTTAATAAATTAAGAAATCTGCTTCAGTTCAGTGCAACTATTTTTCTTTTTAGTTTGCCATCTGACTCTCCTGTATCAAATGAAAAACATTATATTACTGTGTTAGATTAAATGAATTGAAATCATGTTAACATTACTGAAGACTTCAGTAGCAAAACTTGACTATAAATTGATGTGAGGAAATGCGATTTCCTTTTCAGAACCCCACAATATGTTCTTAATGGCTGAAAAACAAATGTTCAAAAAAACAAGTTCAGTCTCTGCCTCTCTTTTTAGAATTAACATTCTTTACATAAATAATAACCAAACCCTCTCTCTCTTTCTGCCTGTTCCTGTCTTTCATCCTGTCTTTTCCTTGCACAGGCAAGTCTCTTGGAAATCAGCCCCTTTCTTCTGTAGCAGAGCTGTGAGCCCCCTGGTGTAATGTCACCCCACTTAATGTGTAAGTAAACAGCATGATCTCCAGCATGACCCCTGAGAGATGGCCACAAGGTCAGGATGGGTAAAGCATTGCAACATGGAGTGTGCCTGGTGGGGGGATATGCAGAGATTAACAATTGTTTTGCATGTTTTGCATGTAGTGGCTAGTGTCAGGTGAGTCTCGGTATGCATGCTTGCTTGTGTGAGTATGTGTGTATATATGTGTGTGTGTGTGAGTGTGTTTTAGTTAAATGGCCTACTGTGGACTGCTCCACAGGGACCACTGGAGGACAGCTTCACGGCTATTAGCCAGGTGGAAAAGTGACTTTCTCTCTCTTTCCAACCTCAACTGTAAAACACCTAAACCGCAGGCTGATGCTGCTGAACTCACACACACACACACACACACATAAAGAGCCTGTCTCCAACCTTGCCTCACCCCAACATGAACACACAAACAGGCTCATGCTTCATATAAACACATAAACACAAAAGCACTTACTGCAATGTGTCCACCTAAAATGCTCCCCAACTGCAACCTTTTTAACCTCACAATCCTGACACATGATCTACATTTGAAACAAAACAAATCTCCCATTTACCCTTTTAAACAACACCACCAGATCCACCCTTTTTTTTATTCTACCCCCTTGCTCTTGGGCATACAAGAAAAAAAGGAGAGAAAAGGCCAGGTTGTTTTATCCTTGTCCAGGAGCACTTGTGTGCCACAATGAAAGTATGTGGGAGTCGGCAAACCCCTGCCTTGGCTCCTGAAAGCCTGAATGGCTGTTGCCCTCATTAGCTACCATGGCAATGGTCAGAACCGACCAATGGCATCGGAGCCAAGGTGCTAGCACAAAAGTGCTTCCAATTAAATGTCAGTAATTTAACAAGTCCTTTGAACCTTCCGATGGCCCCAAGTTTACAGGGGCTTATGAGGACACTGCCACACCATTGTCCCATTATCTACACAAACAGATGCAGTGAAATAGACGAACACAAAGAGAGAAAGAGGAGAGATTCTGAGATAAGAAACCAACAGAGCGAGAATCTTGCACTACAATGTCTGTATATATCAATATAACCTCAGCAAGAGAAAAATGTCTTGTTGTTTTTTACTGGGATTACTTGGAAAATTTTATTTTATTCACTGTATATTAAATCTACAAAACAATAACAATGTTTTATCCTATGAAGAATCCTAGCAGGCCTGCTGTTGATATCCACAGCTTCCATCACTGCATTGCTCAGGACAGAGAAATCCTTTAGTTAAATTATAAATAGTACTTGACTTCTTCCATAAACAGAAAATTAATTAACATGCACACACCTTTGTTCCAAATTGCAGTGGCAGTGCACAGTCAAGCATAGGTGAACTTGGAATGAATGTTTTTGTAAAGTGTCACTGAAAGACCATGAGGATGATACTTGTTTGCATTCATAAGGTTAATGAACCCATACTTGCTAAACACAAAAATAAAATCTAACTGATCTAAGATTGCTCCCTGCGATAGGCTGGCGACCTGTCCAGGGTGTGTCCCCGTCCTTCGCCCTGTGTGAGCTGGGATGGACTCCAGCACCCCCCCAGAAAATGACTGACTGACTGATCTAAGATTGTAAACTTACTTAATTTGCATAAGAAAGCTAAATAGTTTTTCATATGTTTAGAGCATTTGTTAAAAACAGACATTACATTACAAGTGAAAGTGCAAATGACTGTCTTTGCGAACCTAAGCACAACAATCACAGGCACAATGAATCACAACAAAATGCATCCTCTGTATTAAAACTGCTTAGGTGCAGCAGTGGGCATCCATATCCAACACCCAGGGATTTAAAACATTTGTTCAGTCCATCCAGTATGGAAGTAAATGGCTAATTATTTCTTTGCCCATCCCAAGCCTGGATGAATGGGGAGGTTTACGTTAGGAACGGCATCCAGTGTAAAACTTCAGACAAATCAATAGGCGGACAAAAAAATAAACAAATTTCCATACCAGATTATTCAAGACCCAGGATAACAACAACTTTTGTTACTATTAGGCAACAGGGTGTGGTGGAAATTGGGTTACTCTTGGCTGAAGGTGATGAAAAAGAAGAGGAGGAAGGCATGTCTGGAGACAAGAGGAAAGAATGGTGGGTAGGAGAGTGGAAGTGAGAGTAGGAATTTTGAATGTTGGCCATATGACTGGTGAAGAGAGAGAACTAGATGACATGATGGAAAGAGGAAAGGTTGAAATTTTGTGTGTGCAAAGAGACTAGATGGAAAGAGAGTAATCCAAGTGTATTGGAGGTGGGTTCAAATTGTTTTACCATGGTGTGGATGGGATAGGATAAAGGATAGAAATCAAAACATGCTCACAAGTGAGCAGAGCATGTTGAGCACATGGATGGAATACTTTCCAAAAGTGAGAAGAGAAGGCCAGAAGGAGAGTGCCTTTGTGAACACAGAGAAAGCTGTTGTGGCATTATATGGGAAAATCATGAGTGGCAGAGAAGTATGTCAGGGATGAACAAGATATTTATGAGGACAGTGTGACAGTGGTGAGGTCTGGTGTAAAAGTGACACATACATTTAAAAAAGAGGTAGGAATACATTAAGGATCAATGCTGAGCCCATTGTTTGCAAAGGTAATTGACAGGTTGACAGATGTGATTAGTTCCCATGGACTATAATATTTGCAGATGACATTTTGATCTGTGGTGAGAGTAGGGAGCAGGTTGCGGAGACTCTGGAGAAGTAGAGATATGCTCTAGAGAGGAGAGGAATGAAAGTCAGTAGGACAAAGAGTACATGAGTGTGAATGAATGCAGAATGGTTAGGATGCAGGTAGTAGAAGTGGCAAAGGTGGAGGAGTTTAAATACTTATGGGCAATCATTCAAATTAATGGGTAGTGTGGAAGAGTGATGAAGAAGAGAGTGCAGGCAGGTTGGAATGGGTGGAGAAGAGGGGCAGGAATGATCTGTGGCAGATGGGCACCAGCAAGTGTGAAGAGAAAGGTTTAAAGGTATAGTAAAATCCCTCTACTTTTGTCCAGTGTCTCACACTACTGAGTTCCCACAAGATAGCCAGCAGCTGCACCTGCAAACAGTTTTGTCCAGTGTCTTACACTATTGAGTTCCCAGAAGATAGATATATATATATACACACACACACAGCATTGAATATTATTATTGGTGGAAAACTATTTGATGGGATGGATTTATTTAAATTTCAAAGGCAGACAAAGGTGTTTGAAGTGTATTTAAAGTTTGAGGTTGGGATAAGCATTTGGAGCTGCTCCCACTGGACCATGCCTGCTAAAACTCTTCATTAAAGTGGTTTTGCCGCATCTCTTTGACTTCATTTGATTTCTGACTTAGAAACAATTTTAGACAGGCTCACACTTCAATTCTCCATGACACAGGAGGGTAGTGAGACCAGATGTAATTTGGGGTTTGGTGATTAAGGTACTGATGAAAGGACTGGCAGCAGACTTGAAAAGGATGGACAGGTTTAAAAATGAGTATAACAACATTTTTGGCCAGGGATAGATTTGGAAACAAAGTAAGAGAAGCCAGATTGTATTTGTTTGGTCTTGTACAGAGGCAAGATGGGAATTAAACTGGGAGAAGGATGTTCAGGATGGAGCATCCAGGAAAGAGGAGAAGAAAAAGGGCGAAGAGGAGGTTTATGGATGTGGTGAGAGAGGACATGTAGGCAGTCAGAATGAAAGAGGAAGATGCAGAGGACCAGAAGAAATGGAAATGGATGATCCGCTGTGGTGACCCCTTAATGGGAGAGGCGGAAAAAAGAAGATGACAAAAACATTTGTTCAGTTAACTATCAACATAAATGCAACTATCATGATAGAGGTTAGGTAGAGAGTTAGCAATGTCAAGTTAGTGCAGTCAGAAAGTTTTAATGGTTTTTCATGTTGGTTCTTCAGTCATTAACTGCCAACTTCATACATAAGACTCCCCAAGTAATTAGAAGCTGTCCACTGGCTCATACAGGAAGGGGAAGCACAAGGTGAGAGGTGAAAATTTCATCCATTTCCCCCTACTGTATTAGTCGTGGCCCATGTGCACCGCCACTGACCCTACAGTAAGTGTACCCGAGGGGCTTCACTCTGAAATCCAGAGACAAGTTCACCATATCAGAAAACACACAGACCGTTTTCTCTGCAAACACAGAGTGAAGAGAGGGAACAAGTGAATTAGAAAAACAAAACCCCCACCTCTCACTCTCTCTGGCCACTAACCACCCACCACCCCCACCACTCACTCTCTCTCACTCTCTCCCTGGTGTAAACCCTTCAAGTAACCAGAAGCCTTGTGATTTCCTGCTTTCAGATCAGGGGGCAAAGTTTTACATCTCTGTTTACCAGGAATCTTATTATTACAAAATGATTTCTGTCTCCAAACATGCATGGATTATGTGGTGAGTATAAGTTAGGGGTCTATGCCTTGTATGGAGGGGCCGTTGGGGAGGAGGAGAAAAACATCAGTGCAATGAAAAGAAAATAGCACAAGGGCCACCCTTGTGCCAGCCAACATTGCATTTTTTTTCATAAAATAATTAATACAAGTATTTCGTATTTTATATGTTGCATTAAAAAGTAGAGAGGCAAAAAAACCCCACAGAAATGAACAAAGAGGCAGAATTAAAAGACAGAGAAAAACCATGCTGTGAGTGAGAACAAACATACATTGAACTGCCTCTGTTTTTCTTGCAAAGCCTGCTTTCAGAGAGATTTAAATTTAATTGGATCATTTTTAAACAAATACATTGTTGGAATGCCAGTAATGAAAGAGGCCACAAAGAGGTCAGCGGGACATGGGGAGGGGGGACCTTGGCTTAAGAGCACAGATAGCCTGTTAGGGTGCAGGGTGTGGGGTGTAACTGTCCACCTGCTGAACAGTAACACTGACTCTCATTTAGGATTCTTGTTAATATTTCTGTGAATATGTCTCTCTCTGCTTGAGTCACATATATATTTCCAAATAACATTTTTAATAAAAATTATAGAATATTACAATGAGCCACCAAATGAATAACAGCTTTTTGGTATTGTGGGCTAAAAGCAGTCTGACTAATTAAATGTTCCAGATGACTTAACTTGATCAACCAAACTTCCACTTGGTTAAAATAATGCAGATCTGTATCATATTTTAATTAATACTACAGGGGGTAGTGCTATCATATTATATCAAATCCATTGTAATATAATTTTCAAGATGCCTATTTTGCTATTGTTATTTGCTATTGTTCATGTTACTGCACTACTGTGAGGTAAACCTAGGGTAGGTCTTCTGTGACTTAACAATAATCTTAGTTTCAGACTTACAAAATAACTGTCCTTACAAAGGAAACAGATCTGATTTCATTTTCTTTTTTGAACATTACCGACACACTGGGCGTAGTAAGCTGTTCCCAGCACTATTTTTTTTTTCCACCTGTCCAACAACATTTAAAGCATGTCCACCTGTACATCCCGTATTGATGACATATGCACTATCGCCTACCCCTGAGGCGTAGCAAGGTGTTTTGTAAGTGTCCCACCCTATTTAGACCCAGGGACATCATAGACGCTCTCTCTGTAGCCAGAGGCTCATGTAAAATAATACAGCATACATTATTCATGCTAACATCATAGAGCAGTGGAAAACAGCACAGCAGACAGGCCCCCATAAAAACGATGACCAAACACAGAGAGGGTTAGTGAATTATTGAAGTGGCCATCAGCTTTGTTTCGCTGGGGGGAGTAGGGGATGGGGATTTTGAACAGGCCACTGAACTGACAACTTTCACATAGCTGCGAGAACAGCACACACTCAAATGCTTTTTCAGTCAAATACATGTTTTAGAGGGGCTTTTTGTTTGCAAGCTGATCCCATCCCTTCAAAGGATGGTGTTGAGTGATTAAGCCAAAAACTGTTTTCTATACTGGTCTCATTGACCCAAAAGTTTTCTTGTCCAAAATGTTTGCATAACAATAACAAATTCCATTATTTAAATCTTACATCAACTGTAATGCTGTACAAATAGCCTTTGAATCAACACAGTCATTGCTTGGGTTACAGACTCCCCTTCACTCAGTTCTCAACTTGCCCCTATTCAGGTCAAGTGTGGTAAAGTTCTTCCATTTAATTTATGGCCTGGTGGTCCTACCAATTAAGATACTAAAACCACTACCAGTAACCTTTAACATTACATAAACAAAAGGACCAGAGACACTGTCCACATTTTTTCTAGCATGCTAAAATAGAAGGAGGAAAAAAGATGTCTGCAAGGAGAAGAATTGAGAGGAAACTTCTTTTTCTTTCATTAGTGCAACTAAATGCATTAAGCAGATGGCCATGGAGCTCTTCAGAGGACGACTAATCAAATAAATAAACAAACACAAGCAAGTATTGTGAGTTTTTTTCCTTTCGGAGAAGGTTTTGCCAGCGGGGTTAAAATGAATGCGGCCCACAAAAGGGGCTCCAACAGCCGGAGCATGAAATCGGAATGGGGGTTGTGGGAAAAAGAGAAGCGAGAAATAGAGAGAGAAACTCTTGTCTCATTGTTTTCATTGTCTGCTGCAGAGGCTATGGAATGGGAGCAAAAGAGAGAAGAGAAAGAGGGCTGGGGGGGGGAGAGAGAGAGAGAGAGAGAGAGAGAGAGAGAGAGAGAGAGAGATATGAGAGGAGATATGAAGTAAATAAAAGGGAGTGTCTGTGAAAGGGGGCGAGCCCATTCTAAAGTGAAGCTTTCAAAGAAAAATTACAGGTATCTCTCTGACTCAAACCTGGAGACAAAGTGGTAAGACAGAAAAGAAACTGAAGGTGGATAAAGGTAGAGACAGAATTCTCCAATTTACACACATTAACCCCCCATCAACTCCCCATCAAACTGAATCACTTTATAGACTAAGGAACAGCATCTGGGGTGAATGTAAGTAAATAGATGACTTTATAATAAATAAATTTACACTTTTATAGAGGAAACTATTAATCCACTAGAGTAGTTTGAAAATATCAGAGGAAAAATGTCCTTTCAGACCATGTTTAACATGCGCACAGGCTTTGGTTTTAAAAGTCCAGATATGGAGTCAGGTATAAACATTTTCCAAGCAAACCCTAACCCTAACCTTATTCAAAGATATCTAAAGAAAATGGTCTCTCCTTGGTTTTCCAACAAAGTCAAAGTTGGCCTGAACATGCAGCATACACACCCACACCCACACACGCTATGAGTTTGCCTATTAAGTACTAGTACTATGTTGATATGTGCATGCCTACATACTTTGATCCTCATCCAACAACGTTTCTATTCACTGCACCATTAGCTTGTTAGTATGACTGCACTTTGAACCATCATTCTGAAAGCTGAGAGCTTGGTGACAGACATGGCCAGCTATAACACCCCTCTAGCTAAACCTTTAGAGTGACTTCCTACATAAGGGGGAAAAGTGAATTATTAAATTTTACAGCTCATTACTCGGACAAAAGAGGAATCGACTCTAGTGGGAAAAGAGGATTACTGGTGAAATGAAGCCAGTGATATATAGAGGGGGCCATTATCTCGCCCAGTTATCTGGATGGTGTGATAAGTAAATAACCATTGCTGGAGTAACCCCCAGGGACATGGAATCAAAAAGCTCTCTGATTAGCATAATATCTCTTCCTCTCATCCTCTGTCTCCCTCCCAGAGACACACAAACTACTTTTAGTCTAAAGAAAAAAAGCAACCAATTTTTTACTCTTAGCATCTGATGTATGTAACCTAAGTTCTGGAAAAGATGTAGTTGTTCTTTCTTTTAAAAAGATAATTTTTTTAAAGGTAATTTGGATTTTGGGCAGGAATCCTTGTGGTAGAAAAAAACACTAACGATCTGACAGTCATTAAAGTGCTTGAATGCTTTTAATACATTTCAAAAAAGGAGGGGAGAGAAAAGGAAAGAGAGAGAAGGGAAAGAACAACGAGCACACAGTTTCCTGTACTGGGTCTCAATCAGAGTGAACAGACAGATTAGTGAATTGATTCAGCAGCCGTGTTTACCTAAGAGCACAGAAATTTCCCTTCTCCGCCGCCACAGCTCTTATCTCTATTATTTCAGTTTGTTTTTTAACAAACAGCAGATTCATAATAAGCGCAAGGGCCCTCTCTGCTTATTTAACGTTTGCGAATAAATGGCCATAAACCATTTAATTTCAGACTTTTTAACTGTTCGTAATAAATATTTTCAGATAATAACTGACGGTGAAGTTGGCTTTATGGCACCATAAATTAACTGCCGTTTTTTATCAGCATATTCGCAAGCTGTTTAACTAGCACACAGATGTCATAATAACATGCTGAAGAATAACCTTGTTGTTCCAGCAATGGCTTTACACTCCTATAGCCCAGAGACCCCACCACCACCACATACTCTCCTCTCTTTTCTTCTTCCCGTGAATCTTTAACTGTTTAGTGAGCAGCAAGCTAGAAAGCCAGATGAAATTTCCCCAGGCGTGACTGTCATGCCAGCAATTATTCTTCTGGTTGATTCCCATTCACTCTATGTTGTATGGTTCTGTAGGATTTTTCCCTTGCTGTCGTAATTCACCTACATTAGGCTGCCCAAATTGCACCCAGCCCCCTTCTCTTCACTTCATGAGATAAAAAGAGACTGAGCCCACATCAGACAGAGGGACAAAACATGACAGAGAAACACTAAAACTGTAGAACTAATCAAAACAACTGTTAGTTTTAAAATCAGTCAAAAAACAAAAAACCTTTGCAACACCCATGGTTAGTGCACTGCTGCAATGCTGAATTCGGTCAGCCAAATGATACCTAGCAAGTTTAAAATGGCTTCACTTATCTATGATAAAAGGAAATAAAATGCAAACAGGGCATCTCCCCCACCCCTGTTTACCCTCAGAAGGCTTAGGATTGTGTAAAAGCAGCAATGTCAAATAATTATTGATAAATCCCAGGTCTCAGTGAAGTGCACTTAGTGTGATCTTGCTGGAAACACCACAAATGGCCTAGCTCTCAGGATCTGACACATACTCTGACACAAAGTGCTAGTGGTGCTCTAATTCCTGCTTGCCCCAGGGCAGCAAGACAGCAGCTATTGTGACAAGAACCAACTGGACTGCATTTGTGGCTTGTCTGGCTGAGTCCTTTAGTCCAGTCAAATATGAGACATGGCCTGTCCATCTCCTATTCAAAATGTGTAGTCCAACATTTGCTCTCAACAATGTGTGATCGCATTCCTTTTTGTTTGGAATATTTTTTGGAATCTTTTTGGAGTCTTTCTGGTGGATTATTTTGAAACAAAACACTGAAGAAAGACTGAGTACTCATACCAAATGCTCCAATTAACAGATTTTTTGAAAGCTAAAAATAATATTACTTCCTTTACCATATTAAGTAGAAACTGAACCTGAGGCCACAAGTGTGAACCCTTGAAAGCAATATAAAAGGAAACCTTGCATGATTGGACTTCACAATGCTCAAACCCTGGTAAGTGTAATTATATATATATATATATATATATATATATATATATATATATATATATATTTTTTTTTTTTTTTTTTTTTTTTTTTTTTGTATAT